>CM076584.1:482912394-483150498 GCA_034641835.2 Pinus albicaulis | reverse complement strand
GAAGCGAAACATAATTGAAAAGTGTTTCATATTGTAATAGAGCTACAAAATGGGAGAGAGATGGAGAATGTGAGGGGGCTAATATGGATGTTGTGAACATCAGGAGCTAATATAAAGTAGAAATGAAGGGTGAAGAGGTAACAGTGGAGAAGGAGTATAACAAAACTGATATCTAGGGAAATAAACATTTTAGTTTCATCTTAAGTGAGGGGATTGTAGTCTCCTTTCAATTTGTAGCGTGATAAATTTCCAGTCGGAGCTGGGTGAGGTAGAAGCCTCCTATAGGTTGTAGCCTGCAAAAAATATTTGGGAGTTGGAGCTTCCTTGCAAGTTTTAGCTTGTAGAAGTTGAAGTAGGAGCCTCTTGTGGGTTGTAGCCTGTGGAAAATAGATGGGGGTTGGAGCTTCCTTGCAAGTTGTAGATTGCACAATTTGAGGTAGTAGCCTCCTGTAGGTTGGAGCCTATAGAAAATCAGTGGTGAGAGGGATTTGGAGCATTCCTTTGCATCACAACAATAATAATATATGGTTTTTTCCATTATGGGTTTCCACTTATATCTGGTGTCTATGTGCTTAATGATTATGTGTTGATTCCATGTTTTAATCTTCATAATTACATGTTGAACACACATTCAGTTTACTGATACATTATGTATTAAGATGCTTATAAAATGAAGTATTTAATGGGTGTAAATAAAAGAGTTTTAAATTTCCATGCATGTATTAAACTGATTCACCCCCCCCCCCCCCTCAGTTTAGCTAAGGGTTCATTACTTTTTCCCACTTATAATTGCATATCAACATTGAAAGAAAATCATGAACGTCATTCTTTCTATAAGAATACAAGCTATACTATTTTTCACTCATTCATCTACTTAACCTCTACTTTTCCAATGAAAAATACTAGCACTTACTCTAATTACAAGGAGGGAAATTACACTATGTTGCATTCATTCTCTTAACTACTTGTTCAACTTGCAAGAAGGGAACCAATATAGATTCACACACACATACACTGCATCAATGATGAATTAAATTATATCTACCACATGCTATCTATTGTGCTAATGATATATTCTATGATGGACTAACACACCAAAACTACTTTCTTTTACAGTAAGAGAAGAAGGACTTTCGGTAACCTAGGGGTGTCCTTGAACCAAGAATTTAGATCTATGGGTACACTAAGGACTATACGAAGCTTAGGTGAGGTGGAGAAGTGATTATGGAATGAAGGAGGTGGCTCCCAACGCTGCTACAAGAAGATGCTACATGACCCCTGGTTTTGCTACAGGAAGTCGTGTAATGCTATAGGAAGCAGACTGAGAGAATTTTTAGAGTAAGAATGGTGGAATGTGGATTAGGAAAATAGAGGGAAAGTTGGATATATGTATATCGGTAGATTTCCAACTCCCTTAGCCAAGCTACGAACCTTAGGAAGGCCTGTCTTACAGCAAGAATTCTTCCCTTAGTGGTTGTGAAGATGGTCCTGAAATCAAGGTTGTGGGTAGTAGGATGGAAGGGAAACTGAAGGAGGGTTGAAGTCCAAAGTGATAGTGATGAAAGGGGTTCTTTCCCTAATGCTATAATTAGTTTTGCAACCACTATATTCACTCATGCATTGATCATTTACAAATTATCATGTAAAACAATGGAAAATATGAGTTGAATTTAACTTAAGCTAACATGCATCTAAAACACAAATCTAACCTCTTATTATTAGGTCCTTGTAATACTAGTGTAGCCATTATTTTTATTGGTAGTGTATCCACCTTATTGTTATTGTTGTTCCCATGTAGTCCCCATATTGTTATTATTGTTCCACGTAGAAGCCCACTGTTGTTAGTGTTGTGCCCTCGCATTATTATTGTTATGTAGGCTCTAATTATATTATGACCCCTTACACTCCTATATATAAAAAGTAGGTTTTTTCAATTCAATCATCCAATAATTGTTAATTTATGTAATGTAAAGGATTTTTCCTCCTTGACGAGGTTGATTTATAAGTCGTTGATCTATATTTTCTTCTATTTTGTGAGTTGGTTGTATAAATTTTGGTACCAAAGCATTAGATTCTGGGGTTTTTCTACAAAAAATAGGTCATCTTGGAATTGTCGCTATATCATTTTTTATGTGAAGTATCAGAAGAGGAAATTTTTACCACGAGAAGACGAAGTCCTAAGGAACATAATGTAAAAATTTCAGATCTTGACTCACTATATTTTTAGATATATGATATGAGGAAGTTAGCGTTTTTGCAGGCTCTCGAATTTCATCTCAAATGAGTGATCGAGGGAAAATCATCATAACTTTTGTTTTAGACATAAGATTTGAATTTTGTAGAAAGTGGCTGAAATTTCACAAATTGTAGTTTCTTTTTTATAAGTTTCAGGGCTAAAGGTCAAAATAGTGATACGTGGAATGCCATACAAGTTCGCTCTACTAAGCCATTCCATAACTAGGTCATTGTGGGATATTGGGCATCACTTTATATTGAAGAATCCAAATTAGGTTTCACTTGCAGCATTGGAAAGAATACTTAGAGGGATACCTTAGGACCGAATTTTAGATCCTGAAAATCCAAAATTACAATTACATCCATGTCAAGATTGATCTCCTAAATGAAAGAAAAAGGTATGTATTTTTTTTTTTTAAATTGCATAAATTTTGTTTTAAGAATAAGTTTCAAGTTATTCATAGGAGATATTGAAGCATGTATATCTATATTGTGTTCTAAAATTCCTCCAAAATTAATTCTACACCCATTAAGCCTTCATAAAACTCTACTATGATGCATGAAGAAGAATAATTGCAACGTGATATATTGAAATTATGAGACTAGGTGCAACGAAGGTCGCTATCGCAAAGTGTAACAAAAAATGAAATGGAAGCTAAGATGGATGGTTTAAAGAGTTTTTTAAAATCAAACATGGAAGGCATAGAAGAAAAAATGAGAGGAAACATTGAATATTTGAAGAATTGTTTAAAAATAGACATGTAAGTTTTGAGGGAAGGTTTGACAAAGTGGCTACAGGAAATCCTTCCTGATGGCGAAATGGTATTAGATGAAACTCATGATCAGAGAAAAGGAATGTTAATAATTATTTCATAGACTCTAATTTTTTAGGTAAGACCCACCATATTCCAAATATCGATATGAGGATGTTTGATGGAAAGGATATGATAACATGGATACTACAAATGGAGCAATACTTTGAGCTCCATAATTTGCAACACACACAAAAGGTATGTATTGCAACTTTATATTTAGAAAAACATAATTTTGTATGGTATCGATGGCCTTGTTCTCATAAACCACTTGTCACTTGGTCAAATTTTATAGAGGAAATGATATCACATTATGAGAACACAAAGAGAAACACCTTCTTTACCCAATTGATAAATCTCAAACAAAAGGGTTCAATGATGGAGCACATTGAGGGTTTCCAAAATTTGAATATAAGGGTAAATAATATTCCATAGGAACATAGGATTGATCTCTTCATGTTGACTTGAAAGGATAACATCCAACATGGGATTCGCCTTTGGGAACCTGATACATTGGAGAAGGCATTCAGGTTGGCAAGAAAAATTGAAAGAAAAATTATGGCGACAAGGAAGCCTACCACATACAACTATAAATATGGAAGTGTTTCTACTCCTATCCTTCCACAACCTACTAGGTTGACACCACAACAGTTGGAAGAAAAAAAAGCAAAAGGTATTTGTTACAGTTTTGATTGAAAGTACATTACATGTCATAAGTCAGCTGAGAAGAAATTATTTTAAATAGATTGTGAAGAGGAGGAAGAAAAGGAACAATAATCTTCAAAAGAAGAGGATATACACCAGGAATCGACCTTAGAGGATAAATATATGAATCTGACCATATCTTGTAATGCATTGGAAGGAATTACCACTCCTAAAACTCTTAATATAGTAGGACATGTCAAGAAGAAAAATTTAATAGTGTTGATATATTCGGGTAGTACCCATAATTCTATTCATTGTAAGATATCCAAGGAATTGAATTTCTTCCTATATCCAACGCCAAATTTTCAAGTGATGATTTCAAATGGAGGAACTGTAAATTTCTTTGGAAAGTGCCATAATATGAAGCTAACTGTGGGGGAATATGAATTTAATAGCCCAAGGCTTTTCATTACAATGGGTGGTGATGATGTGGTACTAGGAGTTCAATGGTTACAATATTTGGGTTGAATAAATTTTAATTTTGAAGAGCTTTTCTTGAAATTGTTTTGGGAAAGAAAGGAAGTTGGATTAATGGGTGTTGGAGCACGGCTTGTGGGGTACTTTTCTGGGTTAATTTTGTCCAATTTTTGTCATACATGCTATGCGTAAATAGTCAAAGGGGATTTGGGGAGGGTCAAAGTCCCTTAGATATCTTTACATGTTTCCCTATGTATACAGTTTCAACAAAGAAATGATTTTGTGTTACAATGCTAGTAGGAATTTCTAATTTGAAAGAAAGCATGCATTGTTGCACTCATGATTGAACAATATAAGAAACATAATTCAACTGTCAATTTTCGCCATATAACATATTGTATTGGTCCGCAACTCAAATATATGGTCCAATAAGCATCCTGCAACATCCACATAGTTAGTTTATTTCAGAAGTGGGATTATAACTATCAAGGGCTATTAACCCCAGGGCCACCTTGTTCCTGAAATGTAACATGACTTTCACCCTTTGGGGATTGATGGTTTTTGGAAGGCTGGTACTCAACAAGGCCTATGCCAGAACCACAAGAAAGTTTCTCCAAGATGCTAGTACCATAACCACACGAAATGTTCTTCGAGATGCCAGTGCTAGAACCATAGGAGCATTTCTATGAGATTTTGGTCTTAGAAAAATGGGTCTCTGATATTGGCTGAACTGTACCTTGGAGTGGTGTATTGTCTTGTAGCCTTAATTGAACTTCTTGTCTCGCATCATTACCGAGAGGGTCGTATTTCCCTGTACTGCTTAAACTATGTTGATGGAAGCCACCACTGCATAAACTATGTTGATGGAAGCCACCACTGCAGCCTAGCTCTCAAGTCTCAATACTTCTTTGTAATCCCATATCTCTCTCTTAAAACACTCTTTATCCACTAAATCTCACTTTTGATAAGGCTACCACAGATTATTTCATTTTATTTTTGGCAAACCTGAATTCAAATCAAGAACACATGTAACCTAATTGTTGGAAATCACAGTTATAAAAGACTATATATATTTGAAATTTAAGTTACTCCGTAATCTAATGTTCAAAATTATCCTATTAAAGTACTACTTTCCATTAACCGGAAGTCAAAATACCTTTCATTTAGTTTTTTAAGCTCATGTGGTTGTCAGTTATTGAAGAGCTTCCTAGATTATCCTCAGTATTGAGGAAATAGTAGCATGCTAAGATCTTCCTAATATTGATCAAGTGAACTATTGTAAATCAAGATAAACAAAAGAGACCGTGGACCTATAAATAGCCTTTGTACTGGTGCATGCATCCAGAACCAAGTTGAAACACTAACAACTAGGAGAGAATATGACAACTTAACTTATAGGATTGTATTTTACTACATAATCAAATTCTTGATGGAAAACATAGCTAAGAGGTGGCAAAGAGAATAAATTGATGTCTCCACAAATATACGTACTGATTTATCATCCTCTGAAAGTCGATTCCACAAAACACTGATCATCTTGTTGATCGCTTTATCCTTATCTGGTTGAATTGACTTAATCCTGGGTTGTTGCTCAGTAATAAAAAATTACAATCGATTGTGTTTTGTCTTGGGGAATTTGGATCCTTCCTTGAAATTTCTTTTCTCTTTTCCTTCCGACCTAGTTTGTGATCTAGCATAGCAGTTATAGATTTTGTCTCCCAACTATTCAAAAATGTAGACAGACTTGCACCCTGTGGTCTGGAGCCAAACGGAGGTACATGGTAGACAATGCCCCTAATTTTTCTTGTTCCCACCATTACAGTGACAAGATAAGCATAGTAAAGTTTACCATCAATAGAACAAGTTACAATGTTCAGTATTGATGATGCAAGGTCAACTGCAGTAGTTACACATATCACTACAGTTAAATGATATGAAAAAATAATCATGAGGATATTATTTAACAGGATAACTTCAATTCATTTGGTTCATACCTCTGAGATCTTATCCAAAATCAATTTTCCTTGTTTTGGGATCTTCTTCAAGATCCTCTGAAACTGGAGGTGTGTAATCAATACATATGATTTGGCTCATGGTTGAGATTGAGCTCAATGGGGGAACTGCTGGTGAAGCACACAGGAAATACAACACCACTTGAAAAAAATGTTGGTGTGAATCTTATTAGTGCAAAAAAGGGAATAAATTTCGTTGACTGTAAATATCCTATGACTTTTAAAAACATACTTGGAGGAACCAAGGGTGCCTAGACTTGGAAGAAGTGCACATTCTCATAATGGTGGAACAAATTACTGTAGTATTTACGTTATAAAAAAAAACTTGTTGTAGTTCGAGGAAATTTGAGCACTACTACGATTTCCTTGAATTATGACATGTGAGATGAGATGGGGCATAACTAGTTAATGCATATACACTAAAAGAAGACTGGTTGTGCCAATTAAAAAAGGAATATTATGTACATGAGAACACAAATCAATCCATAGAATAAAATTCCATAATTATTCTGACCCTACACATATTTTCAACTATATAATGTACAATGCAAATCCATGAGTTATGAATGCAACTTTATGATATTTAGAGAAAATTCCAAATGAAATTATACTTTAAGTTAGATGGAGCTTTTCAGTTCAGTATAAGCTGGATATTGCACTTGTTATTACCCAACAAGGATCCAGTTCCCCATGTTTTCCCTTTGTGGGATGGTGGGCCTCCGCGCATAGAAAATATTAAGCTTCATGCACTAAGTCAATGATTGGCTCACTACCTTTACATCTTGTTTGTTGGATGAGAATAAAGTAATATTTAATCATTAGCTTACTACATGGTGGTTAATAATCTCCTCTATGCATTAGAGATTAAATTGAGATATCACACATCACAACTATGACATTACATCCCACCTCTTGATGAGTGGCAGATGCTTGTGAGTGTTAAAAAGCGTCTTGTAATAATTCCTCATGATATACTTCAGAAAAGGAAATGGATCACACTAAAACCAATTCCTTGAACCAATATCATATCACTATAGCTCATGTATCATAGGAATCACTCTCTTTTTCACAAGCCCAATAATGAAATTCATTATGTACAATCTCCAACCTATGTTACTAGAAACGAGAAACGGAAAACGAAATGAGAAACGAGAACGGTACGAGAAACAGAGTTTTGAGGTTTCACATATAAGAAACAAGGAGAGAGAAAAAAACATTATTAAATGTTAACAATATAAAAGTGCAATCCAGACCTTGAAGAGCAGGAGCATAGTCACATTCCAAAGATGTTTTTGAAAAGAAAACCTAATTATAAACCATAAAAGAACATCCAAGAGCAAGCTATGCCCTGGAGAAGCTAGGGGTAGACACGGGTTTTAGAATTTTCAGAACAAAATTTTGGGTATCAAGCAAAGATAGAAGACTTGGCATTTGGTCAAATTAACAAAAATCAAATTAAAAATATCATAGTTTATCAGTTCTAAAATTAATAAAGTTTAGCAATTCTAAAATCCGAGTAAACTTCAATCACTATTTTATATGTAAAGAAAGAACTGAAACTATCATTGTTTTATATGTAAAAAAAGAACTGAAACTACAGCAAAGCAAGATGGATAACTTCATGGAAATTAATTAAAACCATAATTCAGAACTGCCTAAAAACCATAAGTTTATAAACAATATGTAGATCTTTTCAAATCCACTTACATAGAAACAGATTCATAGAAATTTAAACAATTTTTTCACAAAGTTTAACATGGCAAGAATATTTTACCTCACAATCAATCAAAATCAAAATTATGTTAGGAATCATTAGTATGATGGACTCACCTAAAAGCTGAGATCGATGTTGAAAGCTGAGATCACTGAAGCTAACTCGCTGGTGCATGAAGCTACTCAATTATGTTAGGAATCACTATTCCGATGGACTCACCTGAAAGCTGAGATCGATGTTGAAGGCTGAGATCGCTGAAGCTAACTCGCTGGTGCATGAAGCTGCTCAATTGCCTCTCATCTGCGCTTTTTCTCTATCCAGTGAATGGAAATAGACTCTCCTCTACCCCATAAATAATTGAAAAACATTGCTTCTGGAAATAACAACTGGAGTGTCTTTTGCATGCGCACAGTTTATAGATAATCAACTAGAGTTTCAGAACTAGAGCGTTCGAGTTCTTATAGATTTAGAATTTATTAAAAAACTTCTGGAACAGAATACGAATAGTTTATAGATAATCCATTCGAATTTTAAAGTTGGAGAGTTTGAGTTCTTATGGATTTACAATTTATTAAAAAAACCATTGTAGTTTTAGAATAGATTACTTGAGTTTTGAGTTTTGGAACTGCTGTTAAGGCAGAAACAACCAGTGTCACTGCTCGTTAAGACCACTCTAGAGAAACAGTGGAGAAACGGTGGTAAGAAACAATAAGTTTCGCAATTCATTTCGCAAGAAACGGATTTCTGGGCACTGAGAACGGAAACGACGGTACAGAACGGCGTTTCCCCAACGGTTGCGTTTTTAGCTCTGTTTTTTCCCAAAACGCCCCTGGCCGTTCCGTTTCTGGTAACAGAGTCTCCAACTATCATACAAGAGGAAAAACATGCAATCAGGATACTAAAATACAACTGACAGTTAAAAAGAGTCATGATGAAATCCCTTGAAATAACTTTACTTAAAAAAATCAAAATTGTATAAAGTCCCCTGATGGCTTTGCAATGATGTCTGGCATCTATCTATCAAGTATTGAAGCAAAGTTTCTATGGCATGCTTCAAGAACCATTAATTCAAGTTTACTAGTCGTGATAGGCATTAAGCTTTGAAAAAAACTAGCCACTTGTAATTTTTCTAGAAGGTAGTCCTATTCTACAGAAAATTAGGACCATCGATCTAAGCACTGAGTTATTTTTCCTTCTACTGGTTGAGTTTAGTCTAAGAAAGAGGTAGATTTTTCCAACACATTGAGTTGTGCTCTTCCTGTACGTTGCTGGTGTGAACAAAATGCAAACATAAAATCGTTCTGGAATATTGTGAGAGTTGTAGTTGGGGAGAGCGTAAGGACATTAGGAATGATCTAATCCCAAAGCCAAAAACTTTTATTTTCTGTGGTCATTTTAGTTTAGCAGTGCATCACTGTACATGTGCTTGAAATCTTAATGAGTATACACTACTCGAAGTGATATTTGGTGATGTACCTCTGCTATAGAGGGTTTCGAACCTCTTCATCTCATTGGATGTGTGGCTATCAATATATTGAAGGCACTCCATATTTATTTCTGTTTCTTGGAGATGAATATGTTGCATATATTATCACTGTTGTGTTTTCTCTGTAATGCTGGAGCTTATTTTATCTTATAACACTTATCTACAACCACTCTTCTTCCTACCATTTGCTGGTACATTCTACTTTAGATCTCTGTTATTATTAGTGCTGATATATCAGAGGTATGTGTAATCCATTCCTGTAGCTCAATTTCGAGTGTCAAGAAGGACAAATTCATTTATCAGTGCACTCATAGCTTCAGCCAAGTGTATCTGGGATATCTGAACTTTTTTTTAAGGGTTAAAAATATATACTGTAGTTGTGTTTAAAGGGCGTCGAACCTCTCTTTCTCACTGGACACAATTCTGTTAGTGATTGTCTTATTTCCTAGTTGGAACCTCTATGTTTTGAGGGAAGGATATATTATGGAGCCTTGCTGAAGTTTTAATATTTTGCTGGTAGTATTCTAGGTTGGTATATTCAACTACATCACATATAATTTCTTATCTCACTGGTACTCCAAATCCCAGCCTTCTTTACTCGCTGAAATTTCTATATGTCAAGACGGGTTTGATGTTAAATGTAATATGAAGTGTATCTCGGTCGTTTTTTTTTCAAGAACTCCTTATATATTTGGCATTGTTCATGTTGCCATTGTTCATGTTATTCTAGTTTAAATTGTTGCATAGACACCTACAACATGTTGCGTGCAAACTGTTTGTGAAAATTCCTCAGTGAACTAAACTGCGAAACCAAAAGCTTGAGAAGAAACCTTTGAAAATTCATGTGTGCATTGTACCTCTCCGAAAATTGAACTAACTGGCCAGAAGGTTGAGCAGCGACCTTTGAAAATTTTATGCATGCATTGTAGCTCTCTGAAAATTGACGGTAAATAAAAATAAAATCAATAAAATTATCACAGCATGGTCAGTTGTCTAAAAAACAACTAATTCTTGACGCCAAAGCTTATTCCATTGCCAATGCTCAAAATTGCAGGGTTCGAGGCCTCAAGAAGCCCCCTCAAAAAAAATTCACAAAGAAAGAAAAAAAAAACTAATATTTACCTTTTTTCTTCAGATTAACGAAGCAGAGGTTGTTTCTTAAGCATAGAAGAAATAAAATTGTTATGGCATCAGTTGCTCTCTGACTCCTCTATCATTCCCATTTTTCTACTTCTATCACTGTAGCTTTCATAAGCTTCACATGCTACACAAGTCTGAGTTCGAGTCAGCTAGCCGTCAAGTCGTTCTCGGGCGTACCCGTACCTATCGACTTGTTTTGCTTCTTTGTGTGTTTTCCTGCTAAGGGCTTGTAATTTCGATGGCGGCGTTTCCAGGCCTTAAAACATCACTAATTTTTTCACAGCAACCCAGTCAGTGTTTGGAGAGAATAGAGGGACTGCTGTTTGGTTATGCTGAGCGAATGTAATTTGTGTTTTTCAATTATTGTTTATTTTTAATGTTTTAATTTTGTTGATTTCATTATATATATATATATATATAAACAAATTATTTATAATTTTTATATAAATTATAAATTTATATATAAAGTGTTCATTATATATAGAGAGAGAAAGAGAATGGATATTTGTTTTCTTCTAGAGATTTTTTGAAATTTGTTTTATAATAATTAAAGAGTAAATTAATTTGATGTATGAAAAAGTTGATTTTTTTTATTAAATATTTTTATAATTTTAATTTTAAAATATCGAAATAATTTTTTAGTGGGAAATGAATTTTGATTAATAATAAAAAAAATTTATTTTTTTTGTTATTTGTTTTAAAATCATTTAAAATAAAAAATTACAAGTTGTGAGAGATATATGGAAGTGAATTTTGGACTATATTTATAGGTAAAGGATATTGTATTTATCAACTATTTAATGATTGATTTTAGGTGACCAAGGGGCTACTTTAAGGTGGGAAGCAAACATTTCATTTAGAAGCCTAAAGGAGATAATGGGGTGGGAGATTATATCAGAAATGTGCGTGTGCACATGGGAGTTGTTATGCTCACCAGTATGTTATAAATCATGATTTTAAGTGTCCATGACTACCTTTTGATCACTATTTATAAGTGTCTATGACTACCTAACAAATAGAACTCATAGCTCGAATCTTAGTCAATAGTGAAAAATTCATCATTCTTCGTTATTATTTTCAAATCATTTTGTCTTAAAACACGTGTAAATCTATCTTAACTCTATATATATCACGTGCAAAGAGGAATCAAATACCTCAAGATGAAAACCTTTCCTTGAGTTTCTGCAATATAGAAATAGGTTACGCGTCAAGGTTTTAATCAAACCATTCCTAGGTGAGATTATATTAGAAATGTGTGTGTGCACATGGGAGTTGTTATGCTCACCACATGTTATAACCAGTATCTTTAAGTGTTCCCATGACTACCTTTTGATCACTATTTATAAGTGTCTCTATGACTACCTTAAGGTAACAAATAGAACTTCCATAGTTTTGGAATCTTAGTCAATAGTGAAAAAGTCATCATTCTTTGTTATTATTTCCAAATATTTTTTTCTTAAAACCTACATAAATATACCTTAAGTCCAGATCTATCACGTGCAAAGAGGAATCAAATACCTCAAGATGAAAACCTTTCCTTGATTTTCTGCAATATAGAAAAATTTTACACGTTTTAATCAAACCATTCAATGCATGATAGATACTAAATTGATAAGGATATATGTTGGTCCATTATTTAAAGAAATTTCATTAAGATTCTTATATAAGTCGAAGTCATACTTGGCTCTTTCACTTTAAAAAAATACCCAAAAAGAGTTCGTTCTGAATTATATGGGAAACAAGTCCATGATAAGAATAATTCTTCAAATTGTGAATATAACTCTAAAAGAATAAAGGCTTCAAACATTGTAAACCAATAATGGATATATATATACCCAATGACTAACCAAGAGTTGAGATGTCACACATTGACCATGAATGGAGTGAAAATTCTATGGGGCCACCTACTCCTTAAGCCTAATCAATACATACTACTACATACCTCCGAAGACTTGAACTTGGGTGGGTGGGGTGGCCAACCACAGTCCCAACCACTTGAGCTAAAAACCATTGGTTATTCAACGTGGAAACAACGTGCAAACCTGACCTACATTCTCGATGGACGGTCTAAATTGTAGGATGGTTAAAACCACCACTAAGCCCCCTTGTTCCTCCATGCCTATGGTCATAGGGAACCATGTACCTTAGGGCTAGGCCCCCTTCCCCAATAACGTGCATATTAAAAGTTCAATACTTATTTGTTTCTATTGTTAATAAGAAACAATGGATAGGCGGATTGGTGCAACACTATGTTTGTTGGAAAGAGGTTTTGGGTTTTGATTTGTGTGAAGCTATTTCAACCTCACACAAATTTTATCCAACCACAAGGAGGCCACGTGGCAATCAATGGTTGGTCGACGTGGCACTCTCACATTGGGCCACCATAACAAACCATGAACCAATAAAAAATAACCACATTCCAGCGAGTAAAATAGTGCCAAGTGTAAACAATAGATTGGCTGAGGAAGGTCAAGTCAAACTTTCCAAGTCATGACCTAGTCAACATACGGATTGTTGATTGGGCATTCCTGCTACCCAAAATTCATTGTTGTCGTTGTTTCACAAAATGATCAGAACGTGATTCTAGAAACATATGAAGTCGTATTTTAGTGAAATGAATTGTGTTGGATTCAAAGCGATAAGATATACGCTTTGGCGTTGGTTTCAAGATGATCCAATAATTTTGAATTTGGATCATTTTCTTGATCCACGGGATGATGGACAAGGATGGTGCACTAGAGAAACAAGAAAAATGCAGTTACCGGCTTAGAACTTCATAAAAACTTGGAAATATAAAAAAACCAACTTTGTTAATTGATAAACCACCATCTGAATCTAGTTGCAAGTTGTAAAGCGACAAGGAAGTGCAATGATCTGTGTTTTTGGTAACTGCAGAATCAACACAATTCAGTACATGAAGAAAATTTGGTTTATGGTCTATTGGTTAAGCATTAAGTGTGTGAAGAAGAGGCCTAAAGCTCAAAACTTTCTAGAAACAGATAAAAATGCATTTCATTTTTTCTTCCTTGAGTTTGTTTTATTAGTACTATTTGTGATCTTTTTTGTGTATATATCATATGTAAAGAGCCTAATCATCTCTATCTCTCGACAATCTTAAATTTTATTGCAAAAAAGTGCTAAGTTTTTGTAGGTTCGAGGACGATAAAAAGAGATCACTATATGCACGAGTGTCTTTTAAAGACATGTTTCTTTCAGAAGAGCATGACCATTTTAGGTAAGATCATATCCATTACACCACTACTAGTAAACAAGGCCTCTCAGATACCAATTTTACCATTGATACTCATTCTAAACCTACAGTCGATCCATAAATTTCCATCTCCCTTCCACCAAAAAATCATTTTCCCTTTGTAATATTCATACTTTCTTGCTTAATTTTCACTCACCCTTTACCAAAAAATAAAGTCCTTCAACTCCCTTACAAAGCTGAGTCAACCCATTTTCCTCTTCCTTCCTATCAAATAAACCTTTCTTCAATTCAAATAATTCATCTATAGTTCTTCAAATTAATATTCAATACTCGCTTTACATGATGGAGGATTCATTAAGGCCTCCTTTATAGAAATTTTTGACTCATCGACTCCAACACATCAGTTGGGATCAATAATAGATATATTTCAAGTACGTTGAGGTGTGCATGCCTTATTGGCAAGTTATCTCACAAATAAATAGTGGGAATACATCAATGTTCCCCGTTTTTTAGATCTTCTAGGTGACTCGACTATGATACATCTGTTTGTACCTAGTAATATGTACCTAGGCATATTGACTCTCATTTACATCAATGGTGAGTAGTATCGTGTTGGTTAATGGCATTCATTAATGGACAATAATCCAACAAATTATTTCTATGTTTGACATAGAGACATCTATTCACATAGATAAGAATTATGTCACTAAGTGGGAATGAATGAAGACTATATGATTTCATCAGCTTGCACCACGACTCAATTCAAAATTCACTAGTCGTAGCAATAAAGATTCCAATTTCGTCCTCTATTAATACAACCAAGAGAAAGAAAAAGAAAATCAAAATATTTTACTTCATATTCTATGATCCAACAACAATAACAACCACACTCTTCTATATACATAGCTTGTCCACTTTTCAAGTAAGTGATTGTATGTATTTTTCTAATCTTTAATCATATAATTCCATAAATGCTAAAATTATGATTTTGTAAAATCCTTCACCACATTTATATTCCCTTTCTCATTTGCCCAAAATAGAAAAATCCTTTAGTTGGGGGGTAGGGATATCAATTCATATTCACACTTCATATTCACATGTTGCATTTCATTTCATCCTAAGCAACATATTTTTCCCAATCAACTATTATTGCATTGTGATTCCAAAAGTTTATATGTTTTGCAATGATCGATTGATGAGCACATTAATTGGATGATAGTCACTGTGGGAACTTAAAAAAGGAATTCTCAAATTTTCAAGCATTTTGATGCAAAAAAAAAAAAAAAAAAAATATTGTTACATAAGAACCAATACTCATAAATTTTGGTTGTCACAAAAGAACCAATCAAGTTGCAATAAAATGTCTTTTAAAGTACACATTGCAAAAAGAATAAAGTTGTCAATTGATATTATTATGCAAAGTTAAAAGAGAATCAATACAAAGCTAAAGCTCATATAGAAGCAAAATATTTCAAGAATATCAACTTATGATTAAGGGAATCAATAGAAAAGTTGCATGAGAGCATGAAACAACTTCTGTTGGGGGGTATGTTGGGCCTCCAAAATGTCATCCACTTTTACCCTCATTTCCATCATTTTACCCTCATTCTGTAACTTTGTAGTTGCATAACCCTACATTAGTAACCATTTCCATAATCATATGGGTTTACGATTGTTATTTTCCTTAAGTATTTGAAGATAATTTATGATTAAATATTAGGAAATTAACATGTTTTCATATATCTCTAATAGTGTTATGAGTTTTATGATTTGGTAGGCCTACTTGTAGAATCTAGAAGTGTCCTATTTCGTCACCTAACTACAAATTCAAATTTCGAATTCCAACTCATTAGGATTTGTAGAATATTTGAGGAAGATGTGGATCATTAAGCTAAGCACATTCAAAGGAGAATTATCATGGATGTAAATTTGATATGGGTCCTTATCAAAACTATGAGAGAATTTGGAGAGGACTTGTATCTTTTATTTTTAGATGATTGGTTGTAGCCACGAGAGATGAATGTGGATTTAGGAGATATTTGAGGGATCTCTATATATTGACCCGTTATCCTCTGTTTTTGTATAAATAAGGGTGCATACTTCAAATTAGCCCATCTATCTATCTAATAATTCCATTCAACAATTCTGTTCCTCCAATCAATAAAATCAAATAGTTCAGTCCAAGATTCTTGAGCATATTGTTACTTTGAAGATGTGATAGTTGTTTGGTGTGCTTACTGAGGAATGTAGGGCTCCCATCAACCACAATTTTCACATCTTTGTACATATTGATAGCATTGTGTAATTATGTTTTTTCATTTCAGTATGTGTTATTTTCTTTCGAGAAAGCGTGTTTTCATTCCAGCAAGTGTGATTTCAATTTCAAGAAAGTGTTATTTCCTTTATGCAGGTGTGATTTTAATTTCTTTATGTTTGGATTGGATTGGATTTATTTGATTTGAATTAGTTTCTTTCATTAGATTAATCTATTCTTATAAATAATAAACTAGTACATGTATTACACGTATACCTCGTTAGTTCATGAACCCCGGGTTGACAATTAAATGATAGGGATTTAAATCGCAATTAAATCACCCAAAAAATATATCATCAAAAAATAATAATACAATTTTTCTAAGGGTTTGAAAACAGAATTCATCAAACCTTGAAATGTAGAAGGTGCATTCATAAGGCTAAAAGGAATGACCAAAAATTCATAATGACCCTCATGAGTTCTAAATGTTGTTTTCGGAATGTATTCAGTCTTCATTCTTATTTTATGATATCCTTTAAACTCCCTATGAAGCCATCTATCCTAAGCTCTTATAGAATATCATTTACCATTATATTCAATTTTTGGAAGTCCTTAATGTGCTCCACCATTGATCCCTTTTGTTTGATATTTATAAACTGCCTAAATAAGGTGTTGCCCTTTGTATCCTCATAATGTTTTATCATTTCCTTCATAAAAATTGACTAAGTGAGAAGTGATTTATGAGGAAAAATCCATCAATATCATAAAAAATGATTGGGTTCTAATTACAAAGTTGCAATGCGTACGTTTTGTGTGTGTTGCACATTATGGAGATCAAAATAATGCTCCATCTATAGTGTTCATGTTACCAGATCCTTTCCATCAAAAGTCCTCATATCGATCTTTGGAATAGGGTGGGTCTTAAATCCAATTTTATATTCTATGAAATCATGATTAATACTTCTTTTGTTCTCAACATGAGTTTCATCTAATACCTTTTCTCCATTAGGAATCATTTCTTGTAGAAACTTTGTCAAACCTTCCTTCAAACCTTCCATGTCTCCATTTAAACCATTCTTAAAATATTCCATGCTTCCTTTCATTTTTTATTCTATACCATCCATATTAGCTTTCATGTCATCCTTTAAACCTTCCATGTATGATTTTAGTTCATCCTTTTGTTGTTCTTTGTGACAACGAAATTTGTAGGACTTAGTCCCATAATTTTGATATATCATGCTGAAATTATTCATCTTCATTCTTCATAGTAGACCTTTCTAAGTGCTTAATGGGTGTGGAATTATTTTGAATCCACGTGGTTTCAATTTCAGCGTGCGAAGCTTCATAAATAAAAAGTTATATCAAATATTCCAATATGACTTGTTTGAAGAAGTGAAACCATATAATCCAAAGCTATGATACTAATGTTATGCAAAAAAATCACAAAATAGAAGAAAACATAGATGGACAACTTACAATTTATCCTCTTTGTGGGGGAAAGCTCCTTTACATTACATAAATGAAAAAAATGTTGGATGATTCAAATGAAAAAACCTCCTTTCTTTATACAGGAGTCTAAGGGGTCACAATATAATCAGAGCCGACATAAAAATAATAATGTAATGGCACAAAAATAACAAAATGGGGTTTTTATGGGGAACAATAATAAAAATATGGGGAATACATGGGAACAGCAACAATAATAAGGGGATACAATAGTATTATAGGGGTCTAATACAATCCTTGTCACAATGTGACGTTGGAACATGGTTGACCATGCTTAACCATATTTGATTTTCATACCAAGACAATTTTTGTCATGATGCGACGTTTGATCATGTTGACCGTGACTGACCATGGCTGACCATAGTTAATTTTTTAAAAAATGGTCAACATGGTTGACCAATGGTTGTCCAATGCAACATTGCACCATGGTTTTCCATTCTTGACTATGATTGATTTTCATATCGAGGAAATGTTTGTTACAATGTGACATTGGAGAATGGTTGACCATGGTTTAATTTCATATTGAGGCAATCAATGTCACAATGAGGCATTCGACCATGGTTGACCATCATTGGCCATGGTTGGATATGATTGACCATGGCTGATAATATAAACCCAAGGTAATAATAAACCCAATGGATTCATATTATCAACCTCAAAAGATAATAAACCAAAGGGATTAATACTAAAACCCCAAGGGATTATGAACCCACGGGAATAACAATAAACCGAAGAAACTAATATTATAAATCCAAGGTATATAAACTCTAACATAAATATTATAAACACTAAAATAAACATGGTTGACCATGGTTAACCATGGGTTATTTTTGTATTGAGACAATCCTTGTAATAATGTGAGGTTGGACCATGGTTGCTTATGCTTAACCATGGTTAATTTCAATATCAACACAATATTTGTCAAAATATGATGTTCAACCATGGTTGACCATGATTCACCATGGATGACGATGTATTATTTTAAAAAACATGGTTGAACATGGTTTACCAAAGTTGACCATGATTGAATATGGTTGATCACGATTGACCATGATTATCATATTGAAATGGTCTTTGTCACAATGCGATGTTGGACCATGGTTGAAACAATAATTTACTTTCATATTGAGACAATTTTTGTCAGAATGCGACGTAGGAGCATGGATGACCATTATTAACCATGGTTGTCCAAGATTGATTTTATAAAATCTATATGTAAATGGTTAACAATGATTAAGTTTATCAAACATAGTTGACCACGGCTAACCATGATCGATATTATAAATCCAGAGGAATAATAAACCATAGGGATCAATAATATAAACCCAAGGGATTAATAAAACCTAGGGATTAATACTAAAAACTCAAGGGATTATAAACCAAAGGGAATAATATTAAACCCTAGGAATATGGAGTCTTAGTGATTAATACTAAAACTCCAAGGGATTATGACCCCAACTGAATACATTAATCCCAAGGGACTGCTATTATAAACCCAAGGTATAACCCCTAAGATAGATATTATAAACACTAAAATAAACATGGCTGACCAAGATTGATTTTCATATTGAGACAATCCTTTTCACAATGTGACGTTGAACCATGGTTGATTTTCATATCGAGACAATTTTTGTCACAATGCAATGTTAGACCATGGTTGACCATGGTTTACCATGGATGACCATGTTTGATTTTATAAAACATGGGTGAACATGGTTGAAAAATGTTTGGACCATGGTTGACCATGGTTTACTATGATTGATTTTCATATCAAGGCAATCCTTTTCACAATGTGACGTTAGAAAATGGTTCACTGTGGTATATTTTTATATTGATGCAATCATTGTCACAATGCGACATTCGACCATGGTTGGCCATATTTGGCCATGGTTAGCTACGATTTACCATGGTTAAGAATGATTGATATTATAAACCCAAGGTATTGATATTATAATCCAAAATGAATAATAAACCCAAGGGATTAATTCTAAAACCCCAAAAGATTATGAACCCAAGGGAATAATATTATAAACACTAAAATAAACATGGTTGACCATGGTTGACCATGATTTATTTTCATATTGAGACAATCCTTGTCACAATGTGAGGCTGGACCATGGTTGATCATGCTTAACCATGGTTAATTTTCATATCAACACAATATTTGTCACAATACGAAGTTCGACCATGGTTGACGACCATGGTTGACCATGATTGACCATGGATGACAATGTATTATTTTAGAAAAAATTCTTGAACATGGTTTACAAAGTTTGGACATGACTGAAAATGGTTGATAAAGGATGACCATGATTATCATATTGAAATAATATTTGTCATAATACGACATTAGACCATGGTTGAAATAATAATTGATTTTCATATTGAGACAATAGTTGCTAGAATGCGATGTAGGAGCACAGTTGACCATGATTAACCATTGTTGACCATGATTGATTTTATAAAATATAGTTGGCGCTAGTTGAACATGGTTGACCATGATTGATATTATAAACCGAAGCGAATAATAAACCCTAGGGATCAATAATACAAGCCCAAGGGATTAATAAAACACACGGATTAATAATAAAAACTCAACTAATTTTAAACCTAGGGGAAGAATATTAAACCCTAGTAATATGAACCCTTAGGGATTAATACTAAATCTCCAAGGGATTATGAACCCAAGGGAGTATTATTAAAGCCATGGGACTATTATTGTAAACCCAAGGGACTATTATTATAAATCCAAGGTATAAACCCTAAGGTAAATATTATAAACATTAAAATAAACATGGATGGCCATGGTTTATTTTCATATTTAGTCAATCCTTGTCACAATATGATGTTGGACCATGGTTTACCATGGGTAACCATGGTTTATTTTCATATCAAGACCATTTATGTGACAATGTGACATTCAACCATGGTTGACCATGATTTACCTTGGATGACCATGTTTAATTTTATAAAACATGGTTGACCATGTTTGAACAATGATTGGACAATGCAAAATGGGACCATGGTTGAGCAACGTTGACCATGGTTGGCTATGATTTACCATTATTGATATTATAAACCCAAGGGAATAATGAACCTAAGGGATTTATACTACAATCCAAAAGGAATAATAATCCCAAGGAATTAATACGAAAACCGCAAGGGATTATGAACCCAAGGGAATAATATTATAAATGATAAAATAAACATGGCTGACCATGGTTGCTTTTCATATTGAGACAATCCTTGTCACAATTTCACGTTGGACCATGCTTGACCATGCTTAACCGTGGTTAATTTACATATCAAGACAATATTTGTCACCATATAACATTCGACCATGGTTGACCATAATTTACCATGGATGATAATGTATTATTTTATAAAACATGGTTGAACATGGTTTACTGAGCTTGACCATGATTGACCATGGTTGATCATGGTTTACCATGATTATCATATTGAAATAATCTTTTTTATAATCCGTTGTTAGACCATGGTTGAAAAAATGATTAAATTTCATATTGAGAAAATATTTGTCATAATGTGACTTAGAAGCATGGTTGACCATGATGGATATTTTAAACCGAAGGGAATAATAAACCCTAGGAATCGATAATACAAACCAAAGAAATTAATAAAACCAAGGCATTAACTCTAAAAACCCAAGGAATTATAAACCTAAGGGAATAATATTAAACTCTAGGAATATGAACCCTTAGGGATTAATACTAAATCACCAAGGGAATAACATTAAATTTTTATGAAACCAGCTCCAAAAATAGAAGAAAAGAGAGATCAACGCCTTAGAAAGAATCCACTTTGAGGGGGAAACCTCCTTTACATTACATAAATGAACAATTCTTGTATGATACAAATGAAAAAAACTCCTTCTATATAGGATTCCATGGGGTCACAATATAATCATATCCGACCTAACAATAATAATGTAAGGGCACAATAATAACAATATGGGCATTACAGAGGTACAAAAATAACAATAAGGGCACTACACTGACAATAATAAGGGACTAAACTAGTAATATAGGGACCTGACATGCCCCTCTCCTTCAAAAAAAAAATTCCTCAACGCTTGAGCTCTGGGTGCTTATTTATAAAATTCTCATCCTCCCATGTAGAACCTGTGAAGTGTTTCCACTGACAGATACTCAATCGATCGACAGATCTCTCAAGTTCTTATTTCTGTGACTACTTTCAGTTCCAATGTGATTTGCCATAACCTTCTTTAAGCATGAAACATGGAAAACTGGATGCACTCGTGAAGAAACAAGAAGCTCTAATTTGTATGCCATAGTACCAATATTTTGCAACACCTTGTAAGGACCATAATACTTTGGCGATAATTTATTATCCTTCTTAGCTTGCTTGAGGGGCATTTGTTTATATGGTTATAGTCATAACAATACCCAATCTCCTACACCAAAACTTCTCTCGCTGCGATGTTAATATTCCTATTGTTTCATTCGATTTTGCGCCAAAATTAGGTTATCCTGTAAGAGTTGGAGAACTTCCTGTTAACGCTCGATGTGATATTCCACTGCTTGAACCTTAGAATTTTCTCTTAAAGATGATGTGATGGATGGTGGATGATATCCATAAAGTTCGATAAATGGGGCCATTTTTTCTACAGTATGGAAGGAAATGTTATACCACTGTTCAGCGAGATGTAACCACTTGACCTATTGTGTTTGTTTATCATATACAAAACAAGGAAGATATCCTTCCAAACATTTGTTCACTATCTCAGTTTCACCATCAGATTGAGGATGATAAGATGAGCTATTAGCTAGTTGAGTACTTAAAAAAGAAAATAATTCCGTCCAATTTTTTTTTGTAAAAATGGGATCTCTATCGCTTACAATAATCTTTGGGTTTCCATGTAGCTTTTGAATTGTTTCCGTAAATGCAATAGAAATTTTACTTGCTTTAAATGGATGAGATAATGCACAAAAGTGTGCATACTTGGTAAGTCTATGAACTACCACCATGATGACACTCTTTCCTTTGGACTTAGGTAAACCTTTGATAAAATCCATTGAAATCCTCTCCCAAAATTAACTTCGAATGGATAACGGCTGTAGAAGACCCGAGGTATTAATTGTATCAACTTTGTTTTTATAGAAAACCAAACATTCTACAAGAAACTATTGAAGATCATATTTAAGGCCATCCCAAAAAAAATATTTTTTCACCCTGGGGTAAGTTTTGAAAATCGTGCATGTCCTCCTAAAGGAGAAGTGTTCAATTCGAAAAGAATATTTTGTTTTAGTTGGGAATTCTTACAAAGATATAAGCGATATTTGTACCATAAGGAATCAATTTTCGAACTAAATGTATAAGATGTACTATGATCTTGCTGCAAATATTGAATGAGTTTCCACACTTCTTCGTCCTTCTTCCCCTCGTCTCTTGCTTCGGTTATCCAATTTGGATGGATAATAGAAATTGCACAGAGTAATGCTTCCACCTCTTCATCCTTTCTTGAGAGTGCATCTGCAACAACATTTAGCTTCCTTTTTTAATAGATAATTTCAAAGTCATAACCTAACATCTTTGTGACCCATTTTTGTTGTTCTTTTGAAGATAGTCTTTGTTCCAAAAAGTGTTTAAGACTATCATGATCGTTTTTTACCTTGAAGTGCCTTACCATTAGGTAAGGCCACAATTTCTTTAGTACATGTAGTATTGCCAACATTTCCTTGTCATAAATAGCTTTCTGTAAATAATTTCCTTTGATTGGACTACTTTCAAAAGAAATGTCTTCCTTCTTGCATTAAAATAACACCAATTCCATTTCTCGAGGCATCACATTCCACAATAAAGGTTTTTGTGAAGTCTGGCGTAGCTAAGACTGGTGCTAGGCACATTGACTCTTTAAGATGTTCAAAGGCCTTAGTTGCTTCAGGAATCCATGAAAATGCATTTTTCTTCAATAATGTTGTTAGAGGTGCTGCTATTCTCCCATAATTCTTAACAGACTTACGATAATACCTTGTTAGCCATAGAAATCCTCGCAACTACTTTATGGTTGTGGGGAGTTTCCATTCATTAATGGCTTTAATTTGTTAGGGTGTACCTTAACACCCTCGTGAGATACAATATGACCCAGATATTCCACCTCTTGTACTCCAAAGAAACATTTGGATGTTTTTGCATATAATTGTTTCTCCTGCAATAGTTTAAGCACCATGTCAAAATGTTCAACATGATCCTTCCAAGACCTGTTGTAGATTAGTATATCATCAAAAAATACTAACACAAATTTTCTTATGAATGGTTTGAAAATGGAATTCATCAACACTTGAAATGTAGAAGGTGCTTTGGTAAGGCCAAAAGGCATGACCAAAAATTCATAATGACCCTCATGAGTTCTAAATATTGTTTTCGGGTTATCTTTAGTATTTATTCTAATTTTATGATATCCTGAATGAATATCCAACTTGGTAAAATAAATTTCTCCATGTAATTCACCCAATAACTCATCAATCACAGGAATGGGAAATTTATCTTTAATAGTGAGCTTATTGAGCTCCCTATAATCGGGATACATGCGCCATGATCCATCCTTCTTGTGCACCAATACTACTAGAGAAGATAAAGAACTTTGACTAGGTTGATTTATACCAGCCTCTGCCATTTCTGCAATCATACATTCAATTTCGCCCTTTTGGACATAAGGATACTTGTAAGGCCTGATGCTTGGAGGAAAAATTCCTTGAATCAAATGAATAGCATGATCATGATCACGAATAGGTGGGAGCCCTTTGGGAGTTTCAAACACCTTGGAAAGATTGTCTAAGAATTTTTGGAGATCTGGAGAAATAGATTATTTTGAAGTTGGAACTTCTAGTGAGCATAATTGTGCAATTACGCCTCATTGTTCTTTATTCAGAAGATTTGTGATGACATTATATCTTATTATCTTTCTCAGATTCCCTGCAATACCCTGTAATTCAACTTTGTTTCCTTTCGAGAAAAAAATTCAAGAAAAGTTCTTGAAAATTAAAAGCTACCATCCCCAAATATTGTAACCATTGTACTCCTAGTACAACATCAACACCCCCCATTGGAATGGAAAACATTGGAATATTCAATATATATTCCCCTATGGTTAGCTTGATATTATTGCATTTTCCAGATTAATTTATAGTTCCTCCATTTTCAACCATCACTTGACATTTTGGTGTTGGGTATAGGAATCAATTCAATTCCTTGGCTACCTTAAAATCAGTAAAATTATGGGTACTACCTGAATAAATCAACATTATTACCTTTTTCTTCTTCATATGTCCTTCTATCTTGAGATTTTGATTGGTAATTCCTATCAATGCATTACACGATATGGTCGGGCTCATTTCTTATTTATCTAGGGTTAGTTCCTGGTGTATATCCTCTTCTTTTGAAGTTTCTTTTTCATTTTCTTCCTCCTCTTCAAAATCTATGTAAACTAATTTTTTCTCAACACACTTATGACCTTTAGTGTAGTTGCTGTCACAACTATAGCAAAGCCCTTTTTCTCTTTTTTATTCCAGTTGTTGTGGTTCCAACCTTGTAGGTTGTGGAAGTCTAGGAGTAGCAACACTTCCATCTTTATAGATGTGAGTTGTAGGCTTCCTTGTCACCATAATTTTACATTTATTTTTTCTTTCCAACCTGAATGTCTTCTCTAATGAATCAGGTTCCTAAACACGAACCTCATGTTGGATTTTATCCTTTAAATTCCCTATGAATACTTCAAACCTGTGCTCCTCTGGAATATCAGTTACCCTTATATTAAAATTTTGGAAGTCCTCAATGTGCTCCACCAATGAACCCTTTTGTTTAAGATTTATCAATTGGCTAAAGAAGGTGTTTCTCTTTGTATCCTCATAATGTGTTATCATTTCCTCCGTAAATATTGACCAAGTGACAACATTTTTAAGGGAGAAAAGCCATCGATACCCTACAAATGTATTTTGTTCTAAATATAAAGTGGAAATGTGTACCTTCTGTGTGTTTTGCACATTATTGAGGGTGAAATATTATAACATCTGTAGTATCCATGTTACGGGATCCTTGCCATCAAGCTTCCTCATTTCGATCATTGGAATATTTTGGGTCTTCCATCCAACATTCGAGTTTATGAAATAACGATTAACATTTATTTTTTTCTCATCATGAGTTTCCTCTACTATCTTTTCACCCTTAGGAATCATTTCTTGTATCAACTTTTTCAAACCTTCCATGTCTGGATTTAGATCATTCTTGATGTCTTCCATGTTGTCTTTAAATTTTTGTTCGATCTTAACCTCAATGTTTTCCATGCCATTCTTCAAACCGTCCATCTTAGCTTCCACGCATTTCTTCAAACCATCCATATTCACTTCCATGCCATTCTTCAAACCCTGCATCTTAGCTTCCACACCTTTCTTCAAAATTTCCAATTCATTTTTTGTTTCTCTTTGCGAAAGTGAAATTTGGTGCACCTGTTGTTGTATTTTTTATATATCATGTTGCACTTCTTCATCTTCATGAGTCATAGTAGAGTATTCTGAGGACTTAATTGGTGTTGAATTGTTTTTAGGGGAATTTTAGAACCCAATATTGATATTTATGCTTCAATATGCCCTTGGAATCACTTCAAACTGATTTTTCAGACAAGACTTATGCAATTTGAAAAAAAAATAGACACATTTTTCTTGCTTTTGAGGAGCTCGATATTGAAATTGAATTATCTCTATTATTTCGGATATTAAAAATATAAAATTTGGTCATGTAGTAGCCCTCAGAATATTTTTTCGAATGCCATAGATCTGACCTGATTTGGATGCTTCAAGGAAACTTTATGTTGAATCTCCAACAATGACCTAATTATGGACTCGATCAATAGAGCGCACTTGTACAGCGTGCCACGTGTCACTAGTTCCTCCTTTGGCTCTAAAATTGATATACAGGAAACTACAAGCCATGTAATTCGGCTACCTTTTACAGAATTCCTATCCAATGCTCAGAGAGAGAGTTATGGTGATTTTCCCAAGGTCACCTCTTTTACAAGAAATTTGGGAGCCTGCAAAAACCCTAAGTGCCACATATCTTATCTCCAAAACTATTACTAACCTTGATATGAAAGTTTTACATGAAGTTCTTCAGGATTTCAGCTTCGCGTGATAAAAGTTTCATCTTCTAAACCTTCGTAGAAAAAACGTTATAGTGAAAATTCCACGATGACCTATCTGGAGCAGCGAAACCCTATAATACAAAGGTCTAATACCAAATGTTATGAAACCAACTCCAAAAATAGAAGAAAAGAGAGATCAACACTTTAGAAATAAGCCATTTCAAGGGGGAAACCTCCTTTACATTACATAAATGAGCAATTCTTGTATGATACAAATGACAAAACCTCCTTCTATATATAAGAGTCCATGGGGTCACAGTATAATCCTAGCCAACATAAAAATAATAATATAAGGGCATAATAATAACAATATGGGGGTTACAGGGGTACACAAATAACAATAAGGGGGCTACACTAACAATAATAAGGGACTGCACTAGTGATATAGGGACTTAACACAAACCTAAGGGATTATTATTATAAACACAACAATAAACCCTAAGATAAATATTATAAACACTAAAATAAACATGGTTTACCATTTTTTATTTTCATATTGAGAAAATCATTGTCACAATGTGATGTTGGAATATGGTTGACCATGCTTAACCATGGCTCATTTTAATATCAAGATAATTTTTGTCACAATGTGACATTCAACCATGGTTGACCATGATTGATCATGATCGACCATGGATGACCATGTTTGATTTTATAAAACATGGTTCGACATGGTTGCCCAATGGTTGGACAATGCACAACAAGAAAAAATCTCTTTTAACACCATAAGTTAGCACCACTTATGTTATGTGGTGTTAATGTGGTGTAAATGTTTATGCATCATATTAGAAATGAAGTATATCACCATAAGTTAGCACCACTTACATTATGTGGTGTTAATGTGGTGTAAATGTTTATGTATTATATTAAAATGAAGTATATCACCATAATTTAACACCACTTAAATTATGTGGTGTTAATGTGGTGTAAATGTTTATGTATCATATTAAATATGAAGTATATAATCACCATATTTGATGGACAAGTTAGCACCATTCTTACGTTGTGGTGTTAAAGTGTAGTAAATTTTTATTGATCTTATTGGAAGTGGAGTATATCACCTTATATGTAATGAAGTGGTGTATGCTATATTGTCAAGTTCTATAAATTAGGGTAGTTAACTTTGTGTTTTCCATGTTGGCATGTACAAGTGGATTTATTTATGTGAATTGCCACCATAACCATAAAAAAATTACAAATATTTATATTATGAATATATAAATTAGAACTAAACTCACAAACATTTATTTTATAATATTTATTTTTTTGTCATGTTTACATGTAAAAAAAAAATCATTTATGTAAGTTTGCACCATAAATACAACAAATTCAAAGTAATTGTTTTCTAAATATTTTATTTCAACTATTTACTTTTCATATTATTCTCATGAGAAAATAAATACACAAAACCATAATAGATAATTATTTATTTTATGAATAAGCCAATTAAGATAACTATTTTATTATTATTGTGATTTTAAAATAAAATAAGGGTGAATTTGATGGAGTTAGGTTACTCTTTTTTGGAAGAACTTATGTTCCAAAGGTTGAAAATGTATCTTTGTGAGGGTATTTTTTAAGCCCTCCATCAAGCTTTTAAAAGGTCCATCTAGGACTAAATAAAACCCTAAATTAAACTACATAGCTCCATCGTGCTATGGCGCTTGATGGAGACACATATCTTGATAGAGCTATAATATGTACATGTGCCATTAAATTTCACTTCAACTTAATAATAGTGTTTTATGGGCTCATGCAATTGAGAATCCAATAGTATTTCACATGGTAAAGTATGGTTTGCATTTTTATATTATAATTAGTATATTTTTTATTATTTCATTACATATATGTATGTATGTATGTAATTTTAGAATTTGTTATTGTTATTAATTTTATACATTTTATAGTGTTTTTTTTAAATCTTGGTAGGACTCCTTTTTCATTCATTTTATAAACAAAAAACAACTAGATTTACCATATTGGTGGTCTCAACCTGCCCTGAACGAGGAACCGAGTCTATTAGCCACCTGATGCCATGGTATAGCGTCTAAAAAAATAAGGTTTTGAGTCTGTCACACCAAGAAAACAAAGGTTGGATACTCACACATATACATTTTTTCACAGATTGACTAACATATTTACTGGACACTTGAAATTTAAATTCTAGCCACATACAAATACTTAGAAAAAAGGAAGATTTAAACTATCATGAATTATTCAGCCTCGTCAAGAACCAAGGTTGACTTTACTAGTGCCAGATCCTAAACTGAGGTACCAACTTGCTCAAAAGGCTTCAAACTACACGGGAGGTGATAGGCAATACGATCAAGCCTCCCATCCTATTTCCTCAGTTGGAACTTGATATTATCAAACTCACTCTTGTAGTTTTGGAAGTCTTGGTCTAATGTCACCAGGCTCTTAAAGATCTGCTCCAAGGCTTTGTGAAGGATGCACTTCATAGACCAATAAAGATACAGTGTTTGCGTCAATTATGTTAGTCTTCCTCTTGTTAGTCTGAGATCTGGTATTAAACCTCTCCATTATTTAGTATCCATCTTTGTCTCTGCATATTTATTTATGTCAAATTCCCCTTTTTTAATGAGCTTTTGAATTTCCTCTGATGTGTTCTCGTGGTACGCTTTCACTGCTTCTTGGATCACATTGACTCGACGCCTCCGTCCTTTCGACTTGCTTGAGGGTGAGCTGGGTTGGGCTTCTACCACCTTCCCTCTATCTTTCCAGCCATGACCTCAAGCTTCAAGGCTCTGGGAATGGTCGTGAGCTGCAAGAATCATAGAGCATGCCATCCCACAATCTTTGACTAGGTTTCCAGGTAGGTGACCTGTCCACATAATAAATCAGAGGGATAATTATATATAATGAAAATGCTCAAAGGTCGATGCATCCTAGTTATCAAAAGAAAGGTGACTTGGGGGCCTCTTCCTAGGACTTCTCTCCTTCCCGTTCCTCTGCGGACCCATCGCCCTCATACCCTACTTAATTTATGCCACCCCATTCCCCTGACGGTCGCGTGCACCCCAACAGTTATCCCCATAACCCAAAGAGCTCCCACCTTCCTTCAATCTCCTGACCTCCCTTCTGGTGTCCTCTCTCTCGTTATACCTCTCGCCCTCGAAATTCATAGAGGAGGCATAACTGCCCATTTCTCGGGCATGGGTAGAATTCCCTCTCCCATTCCCCATGTGCACCGAGCTCAAGTAGCTCAAGGTGGTATAAACCAGCAAAGCCTCTAAATTAAACACAAAACAAGACTGCTCCTTAACTCTAGATCCTGGCAAGATTTCCCGACCCATCACCATTCCTTCTTCTTGGCATCCCTTACTCAACAGACTCACACTTGGGTGCATGCTGAGGCCATGCCCAATTCCTACTTTTATACGGAGGCAGAGACCCAAAAGAACCCCAACCTTCCCCCAATCAGAGTATAAATGGTTCTGCTCTCCCATACCCAACAGAAGACTATACCAATCCAGCTTAATCCCATAAAGACTGGTCCAAATCATAAAACATAAACATGGCATGAACAAGGAGAGGAAACCAAGCACATACATGAGTTTCACTATGGTGGAAGTGCAATGGAGGTTTTCTATCCCACTGTCGTGCCTGCACCCAAGTTTTTCGTCATAACAAAACCCCCACATTTTCCTCCACCATGTTTTAAGCTCCATGCGCAGGCCTTTGTCCCGCTACTTCACCTCATGTTAGATGTGAAAGTAAAACCTACCACCATTCCCACTCATGTGGAAGGTCGTGGTCTTCAACCCCAATGACACTACCATTAACACAGATGGGAGGGTCGATCTTCATCGTTACACCCCAATTGCGCAGCTGAGTCTGGGAACTGTGTGCGAGCTCTGCCCTCCAACTGGTCTTGATCTATGATGTTCTGCAGCTTGATCCATTGTTCATCCCCGAGATTTGGAGGCCTGCTTAATTCAATAGGTTCATTCGGGTGAGCACAACCACAATTTTCTAGGAGGCCAGTTGCTCCATTTCGTTCCCTCCTTACATGGGTGATAATGATATAATAAAATTTCTTGATTATATCCTCAAATCCCTGAACATGCGAAGAAGTACGAAATCTCTAGCTTAGTTTGTCCCGCTTCATTCCTTGATTAAGTTTTTTGAGAGTGTTCATAACCAACTAATAGTCTCCTTCGATTACCAACTTTTTGTATCCTAGCCTAATGGCAAAGAGGAGACCTTCGTGCACTCCCATGAATTATGATTCATTATTGCTCGAAAAGCCACATGAGTCAGCATATATGAATATTATTGTGCCTTGATGATCTTGAAAAAACCCTCCAACCCCTGCTTGCCCCAGGTTTCCTTTTGAGGCTCCATCAAAGTTAAGTTTCATGAGTCCTTCTAGAGGAGGTTTAAAGATCCTGATGGTGTCCCCTATGTCAAGGATAGCTTTCCAAGAAGGTCAAGAGACTGTGTTAGGTGCTAGGTGGAGGCCCTGGAGAATTCTTTCTTCCTGAGGATCCATTTGCCAATCATCTGGCATCCATTTCTCCAAGAGGATGCACTAGTAGAAAATGATGAAATCAGTCACTAGGTGACTAAAAACGTTAGTCACCACAATTATTTGAAGTGAATTACTACTAAATCTGATCAATTTTAAGTGACCAAACTAAAAATGACTAATTTAGTCTAGGGTTAAAATATAAAACTATTAGATATTATTGTACTAGCTAGTGTGCTCTGACAGGTTGAGTGCAGGATGACCTACCTACGACCTCCCAACCACCATGGCATCAGGAGGGGGACCTCAGGCTCCCCTCCCTCCTCCTCCTGACGTCCTTTCATTCAATAAACTGATAGCAGCCAGCAGCAAGTGCCCTCTGACTAAATCTCAGAAAACTTTCATGAAGAATCTGGATAACATCCCTTCGGTGGCCCTTCTAATAGAAGAAACTGCTCGACCTGCATTGAACCTGGCTGAAAGAGGGCTCATTGTATATTTTACTGGCCTTTTTCCCTCTCCCAAAGTTTTGAAATATTGGGTGCAAAATGACTGGATCCCTTTAGTCTCGGAAGGCATCAAAAGCCACTTTGTAGGCAAAGGATATTTTGTTTTGTTTTTGAGAATGTGGAGGTCAGAAGCCTCATCTTCATAAATGGCCCATATTTTATGGATCCTAAGGGACTAGACTTAAATAAATGAACCCATGACTTTGATCTAGCTCAAGATGTGCCTTCAACTATTCCAATGTGTGTACGCCTCTCACATCTTCCACTGCATTGCTGGAACCAGAAATCTCTCCAAACCATTGGCAATACTGTCAGAAAGTATATTGATCAAGTAGTTAGAAAATATCAATACTAATGGACACACATATGTGTCGAGGTGGATTTGGAAGTTGGGCTACCTGAAGCTATCAAACTAACGGTTGTTGACTGGACCCATATCCAGCAGCTGGATTATGAGCAACTTCCATTTAAATGAAGGCATTGTCACAACTATGATCATTTTGCAAGGCACCGCAAAAATAAGGCGAAATAAGAAAGTGAGAATTCTAAAGAAGAAAAATGGACCCTGGTTCAAAAAGCAGCTCTAACAAAAGCTAAAGGAAAATGAGTCACAAAAGGGACCAAAGTATCAGCAGTAGGGAAGACTCTTAGGGAATATTTCTATGTTCCCCCATCGGTTGAAGTCAAAAAATGTATTGAAGAGCTCAACACTCATGTAGACCCCTCAATAACAACTTTGGAAGCCATAGTACCACAAAATACTTCCCCCTCCTTGGTAAAAGGTAATGAAGAATCATCCCCCTCTGGAGTAATTCCAGGTACCTCCTCTCCACCCTCATATTCTGAAATGATAAAAAAAAGCCATTGGAAAACTCTTTCTCCTCGGAGGATCAAACCTTTGAGACGCCTTTGAAAAGAGTGGGAAGAAAATCACATAAAGAAGCCAGGGAAGAAGAAGCAGAATGACAAAAAACTCAAGGAATTCAATCCAAAATGGAAATGTCCATCGGAAAAAATACCAGAACAAGGGCTCCCAAGGGAGAATCTACCAACCCCTCCAATAATAAATAATGAAATTAGTCTCTCGAAATTGCAAAGGCTTGAGGAACCCTATGAAAACTGAAGCTATCAAAGATCTACTGAAGGTGGAACCTCCTGAATTCCTCATGCTCCAAGAGACTAAAATCGAATGGGACACCCTTCTTGACATAAACAAATTGAAATGGAAGAAAAATGCAAGGAAGGTCATAATTGCAAGGGGATCCTCAGATGGAATTCCCACTTTGTGGTCGGAGGAACAATTTCATTTGGAGAAATACTTTGAGACCCAGCACTAGATTTTCACCAAGCGAAGGCACTCCACAAGTAAGTTAACCTTTGATATTTTTAATCTTTATGTTCCTGCATTGTACGTTGAAAAAATATATTTTTTGAAATCTCTTTCTGAATTTTTAGACCTTCACTCTCCCAAGAACATCATATTAACCAGAGACATAAATATTGTCTTGGGCTTGAAAGGAAATAGAGGAGGTAGTAGTAGTAGGGACAAAATTCTCCCCAAGGTGGAAAACATTGCACTTCTATGGGATCTGCTGGACTTTAAACCAACGAGAGGACTATTCACTTGGTCCAACAAGAGACTAGGGGAAGACCACATCTCTGCTCGCCTGGACTGGTTTCTTGTAGAGAGTTTGTTTCTACTAGAACAAAGGCTAATTTCCTCCAATGTCCTTCCCAAGCTAACTCCTAATCATAAGCCTATCCTTCCCCTCTTGGAAGAGGAAGAAAACTTGGGCCCAATCCTATTCTGGTTCAGCCTCTGGAGTGAGGGAGATGGGTTTCTCGACACTGTTCACTTGGCTTGGTCCAAATCTGTCATAGGATCCCCAAGCAATGTGTGGGAGCAGAAAATGAAGGCTACAAAACACACGCTAAAAGAGTGGATCATAAAGCCCACAAATACCCCAACCAGTCAGAGAAAATAAATAGTCCAGCTGTTGGAATACCTGCAAATGGAAATGGAAAAAAGAGACAACACCTCTATGGAGCTTGAAAAGGAATATATTGCACAAAGAAACTCCTATTTCTCTTTCCGTACTGAAGAAGAATATTGGAGGATTAAGTCCTGCAGCCTATGGCTAAAAGCTGGAGACCATAATACTTCTTTCTTCCATCGACAGTATAGAGCTCACCTCTCACGCAATTACATCTCAGAAATCACCACTCTTGAAGTGTTGGTCTACAAAGGTTTCCACAATATCAAAGCAGCTGTAGAGTCTCACTTCCAAAATCTGTATAGAAAAGAGAATGATATCAGTGAAGAGGACACGAAGTACTTCTTCTCTCACATCCCCTCCCTTTTGAGTAGAGAATACAATACTAACCTAGTGAATCCTTTATCTGATGAAGAAATCTGCAAAGTCATATGGTCAATGGAACCAGACAAGGCCCTTGGCCGTGATGGTTTTCCAATCCATTTCTACATAATTTGTTGGGACATTATCAAATTCGATCTGCTGAGAATGATCAAAGGTTTCCATTATAAAGCTAAGGTGGGGGGTGGCACCATTTCCACCTTCTTAGCCTTAATACCTAAAGAGGTGAACCCCAGATCCTTTGAAAGATTCAGGCCCATCTCCCTCTGCAATGCTTTGTACAAAATCCTCGTCAAGATCCTAGCCAACAAAATCAAGCCATTGCTGGGGAATCTCATCTCCCCCTCTCAAGGTGGGTTTTTCAAAGGCAAACACATCCTGGATAATGTCGTACAAGTACAAAAAGCAATGCATTCCAGCCATCAACGGAAGGAGAAAGGGATGTTGATCAAGCCTGACATGGAAAATTCCTTTTACAGGGTTAATCTCTCGTTCCTCTATAAATTCCTTCTTACCTTTGGGTTATCCTCTAATTTCGTCAACCTGATCATAGCATGCACAGATAAGCCTTGGATTTCCTCGCTTGTCAATGGTAGACCTGCCAATTACTTTCAAGCCTGGAGGGAATTAAGGCAGGGCTACCTTGTAGAAATTATACAACGTGCATGTATATCTTGGATTCACTCGATCTAAAAATGTACTCAAATTAAACACTGAATAGCTTCTACAAATCTTTTGTGGAATTAAAAACACAATTTCTAATCACATGAACATGAAGAAAGAACAATCACACACAACACAGATAATTTCCTGGGGAAAGCTTACAGATAAAAACCCCATTATCTTCTATTGTATATTCAACATGGATCATGAAACAATTACATACAAAACTCTTCTCACAAGAACCCTCTAGTACTCAGCTAATTGTCTCACTGTCATATGCAAAACTGACCAACACATAGCCAATTCTCAGCCTCCAGATAGCTTGTCTTGCTTGCGCAATCCTTGATGGTATAGATCCCTAAAAGATATTAATTCTTGCCTGCCTTGACTACGCAAGTATCATGGGAACTCCAATGGGTGTTTGGTTGCTTGTGTGCAACCCAATAATCCTACAACTGATAGTTAACTTCCCTTTCCCCTAGAACTCAACTGGGTCTCCATTGGATCTGATATGCATGCAGCTAATAATAGTAAATCCTCAGGTGCATGTGAGATCACTGATTGTGAATTAATTAATATTTAATTCTCTTGATCTATCACTAGTGTATCTTTAGTTACAACTAGCACAACTGATTTTAACTCACCTAACTGAGTTAAAATATTTACAACTTGCATTAACTACTACACCACTACACTTCGAACTTTGTTACAACTATAATTTCTCTGCTTGCCTCACCAAATACCTCTAACGCAAAATCCACAAGCTAACTGAATTTATCACTTTCAGTTAACTGATTCAATTCCACATTGAGAATTTATCCTAAACAACGGCCTTTGAAGGCTGAAGTACATACTGGTATACTTCTCCTCATACCAATTTTCTCACATACTTAGAGATTCAAACAAGGAAGTAGAAAAAAATGCAAACAAAGGTTGCCTCCTCCCACAAGGAGCCTTCAAAAAAAATGACAAATCCCCTTCTGAAGTCCTATTTCCTTGAATTTTTAATGAAGAACCCCATGTCATGGAAGTCGTCTTTGTTATGTATGTCACCAAGCATATGCAAAAGGTGAGCAGAAGAGTGCAAAAGGGCATACGCGACTTGTCACATACATTTCCGCATACATACGCTACTTAGCCTTTACAAACCCGCGTATGCTTTGTGACATACCATTTTCATCATTTCCTCCGGCACTTACCGAAATTTCTTTCTCTACTACTCGAGTCGCTTTGTAGATACATCAGATTTTCATCATTAATAAACTCATCAAGTAAGTTGTTGCCATCAACTTTATCAAGTAGGTTGCCATCAAGGACAACACTCTGCATCATATTGCCAACAATCCCCTCGTTTGGTCTTGATGGCAACCATGATGGTGTTTGGTCACCACAATAGATAGATACATTGATTATAACCATTATGAAAACACCATGATACTCTCCCCCTTTGACATCAAGGGCAAGGGGCGGACCAAAATAAGGTTTTCCTTCTCTTGTAGAAAGAAGAGCTTTGTAGCTCTGATGTGCACTGACGTTACCATGCTCCCCCTGAGTTCATGCTGAATCTTCAAACATATTTTTCAATAAGTACATGACTCTATGACCTTTCCTATCACCAAGGACTCATACTTACAACAATGATACAACCAAGTGGATTTACATATGTGACTCAAGTACCCAACCAAGTGGGTTTACACATTTTGACTCAACTACCCAACGAAGTGGGTTTACAAAATTGAAGAAGTACTTACATGACTAAATATAACTATTTACATCGTAGGTCTCAACATGACCTTTTCATTAAATTACAAATATGAATTTTTTATGAACAACATCAAAAAGACCTCAAGAGAGAGATCATATTTCAGAACCATCATAATGCCAACAAGGCATCCTTTCCATATGACCAATTCTCCCCCTTAGCCTGTGCATCATGAACACTTTCAACAGCAAATCATCAAGGCATCTTCATCAAATATCAAAATATGAGAGTTGAAACATCACCAGATATACCAAACAACACTGCAGTTGTGCTAAAAAATGCTGACCTAGAAAAATTTTGTCAGCAAACACACATACGCGGTTTTCTGTGTATAAACTCACGTATATACACGACTGTCCTTCAGGAAATCCACGTATTCAACTTAATCTTTTGATTTTAAGTAGATCTAATCTTCTGAGAGGCAGAGACAATTCCCAGCTTCTGTTTGAGATATTCAAATGCTTCCCTGGAATATATGAGAGAAGAAAGATAGGATAATGTAGCTATGTTTTCAAGTGTCGTGTAATAGCTGTAGCATAAGCACATCGTTAACCAAGTCTTTGTGCTCTTGGTAAAAGATCAACATATTCTTATTCCCTCCGAATCATAAGACTTTTATCTCATCCATGTGTGAAAACAAAAGATACTCTTCAGCAAAAAGCAATCAGGGCTCATCCATAATCTCATCATAAGAAACCATGTATCATGTCATCATCATTTGAGCATGAGTTATCATGAGAACTAAGGAATAAGTAGATAAAATTCCAATAATACAATCATTAGTAGTTAGACTGATGCTCCCCCTAAACCTATGTTCCTGATCTTTAGCTGTCTTACTGTTTTCCTTAACAGAAAAACATACTCTTTTGTCTCCAGCGGAACTCGCGTGTATACGTGGCTTTAGTTCATGAAACCCGCATATGGAAGGTGAAATATAGAAAATTTCCACAACTTCATCTCCCCTTGAATTTGTACCACCTATACCTGTCTTTTCTTGTCACATCAGATGCACTGTCAGAAATAAACACAACCAGAATTACCAAACCAACCATGGGAATCATCATACATTGCTCCCCCTGTGATGATACATTACCGATTCCTATAATGTATCTCACATCACTTCTGCAATCATTATGAGAAGTAAGATTTAGAAGCGGATGACTGTAGTAGGATTATTATCCCCTACGTTTTTGACCGGTCCTCCTTCCTTTTCCATCTTTGCTTGAAATTTCTTATTGTGTGCTGGAAATTATCCAATTTCTCAGATCTATTCATCCTGCATTCTTTTTCTACATGTCCATACTTGTTACAAGCATAACATTTTGTGTGACCAGAGAAGTAAGCATAGGGATCATAATGTGTTTTTCTATTCTTTCTTCTATTGCAATCAGCTGCTTTATGACCAAACTTGCTGCATGAAAAACAATATCCCTTAAAGAAACCTGAGTACCTTTCTGTGTAGAATCTATTTGTTTGTGACTGAAACAATCTACTTCTGCAATTGGCTACAACATGCCCATAATTATGACATTTAAAGCATTCAACATTATTGATCAAAGGAGGGAATGATTTCTTTTGAGAGTTCATGATTGTCGGTTGACCTTCTGTTTCTTTCAATACTTCAGATTTTGCATTGATATCCTTTAAATCTTTAGCACTTCCTTGTGAACTAGATTCTCCTTTAACAGTTTCATGAAAACCAAGACCAAATTTAACAGAAGGAGACCTTTGACTACTAAGAATATTGTCTAGAATCTTAGTACTATCTTGAAACCTCAAGAGTTTATCTTTTTCTTCTAATTTACCTTTTAAAATGTTTACCTCAACCTCCAATCTTTGGCATTGCTTCTTCATACTTTCTTCAACCCTTCTTCCTTCTTCTACTTGATCATTCAATTTTAAAATCTCTTCTTTCAGCCCATTTTCTTGTTCTTCAAAAGTTTGTAGAATTTCTTCATTCTTCTTATTTGATGCTTCAAGATCTGCTTTCAGAGAGATGATTTCTGCTTCAAGTCTTTCACTTCGATTGGTTACTTTATCCTGCAGTCTTTGATATATTTCTATCTATCCCTTCATTGTTTCTATCTTTCCTTTCATTCTAGAGATCATATCTTGGTAGATAGATTCCTTCCTTTTAAATGGATCTTCATCATTGATTTTGAGATTTGCTTCTAGACTTATACTATTACTTTCACTATCTTCACCATTGCATGCACAAGAAAGTGAATCACAAGAACAACAATCAATACCTGTTTCATCTTCTTCATTTTCTGCTGCACATGTTTTCTGAGGTATCTCCTTTCTTTGAGTAGCCTTCTTCTTTTGCTTCCTTGCCATGAGCACTTGCAGATCTTGGTTAGAATCTTCTTCATCCTCATTTGAAATTTCATCATTATCTTCATTTGTATAATAACTCTTTCCCTTTTCAAATTGTTTTCCTTTATCATGATTTTCTTCATAAGGACATTTAGCAGCATAATGACCAACTCTTCCACAAGTAAAACACTTGAAGGGAAGCTTACCTCTGAATCTTCCAGTACTTGGTTGGAGTCTTCTCACAAAATTTTCTTCTTCTTCTTCTGATATATAACTTGATTCCTTGACAACTTCCTTTTCTTTTCCTTTTGCACATGCCTTAAAGGCAACTTCTCTGATTTGAGAGGGACCTTCTTTTCTCATTTCAAAAGCGGTTAGAATACCATGTAGTTGAACAATAGTAAGAGTTTGCAGATCTTCCCTTTCTTCAACAGCTGATACTTTTGACTCAAAATTTGAAGTCAAAGATCTTAAGACTTTTTCCACCAAAGTAGTATCGGTTATGGTTTCACCCAAATTTCTCATACAATTTACAATATCATCTAGACGTAAAAATAAACTGGCAATACTCTCATCACTATGCATCCTTAAATTTTCATATTCAATTATGAGAGTTTGGAGTTTTGCACTTTTTACCTTTGTATCTCCTTTATAGATTTGAATGATTTTGTCCCATATTTCTTTTGCTGAATTTAGCTACATCACTTTAACAAATTCAGATTCAGACATGCTTCCTAATAAAACATTGACTGCTTTGGCATAGATTTCATATTTCTTCCTTTGTGCTGCATCAGTAAGAATAATTGCCGGATACTGATAACCTTCTTCCATAATTGCCCATACTTCTGCACCAAGACTTTGCAAATATGCTTTTGTTTGTATCTTCCAGAATAATAGATTACTTCCATTGAATAGAGGTGGCCTTAGAGAAAGTACTCCTTCATGACTTCCCATTGCGACGGATCTCCTACAAGCAATCAAGCTTCTGCAGAAGGACCTGCTCTGATACCAATTGTTGGGAAAAATACTGAGAGGGGGGGGTGAATCAGTATTTAGGGCTGACTGAAAAATTTTTACTTTTTCTTTCTCTAAAACCCATACACCACTTTACTAAAGCCAACTTGCGTATACATGCGGATATCCTTAATAAAACTTGTGTATTACCAGAGATCTCATTATGCAGATAATTCTTTACTTATATCATTGCATCATTCATTCATTAGATGTTTAGTAAGCAGTAAACTTGTGCAGTAAGAACATAATAAATCATCACACATAAGCAACACACATGAACACCACGATTTAAGGTGGAAACCCAATTCGGGAGAAAACCACCGTTGTCGTCGTATTTGTCTTCAATATTTATTATAAATAAAACTTCTTACAACCATGTACTGGCGCAGACTCATACCAGCACATAGGCACCCACCTATAGAAGGCTACAACCTTCTCTCGTTTACCCTCGCCTCCCATCCATTGGAGCTACTACCCCCTGCTCTCATTTACCAGCTACCACTGGAAGGGAGCTACAACCCCCTCACTGAAGGCTTCGACCCTCAGCACCATTGCGGACCACGTTTCATCAATTTTCATACTGGATCCAACAGCTTCCACACAACATACCTTGTAGGCCACTTTTCATCAGATTTTTAGACTGGACCCACTCCACACATTTAAGCTCAACATACATCAAATTGAAACTTATAACCCCATCAATTCATTCATTGAATCATCAACCAATCAACCAACAACTTGATCTTTAATCAACATAATCAGCAGCATAATCAACATTCAAACAACCCAGATCTGTGTGAATACATCATTGACAGATAGCAGTAAAACAACAAAACAGATCAGACATTTCATTCCACTTACTTCAGCAAAACCCTGGATTCCATACGCACTTTTACTTCACTGAACCTGCGTATATACGCGCTTTCATAGAAAAAAACCTGTGTATACTTTTGCACATATTTCAGAACTGATCTCACATTCCATACGCGCTTTTGCTGAAGCCAACCTGCGTATGCACGCGCTTTTTATGAAGCGAACCTGCGTGTAGATCTTCAAACTTTGTAGGGCTGCGCAACTCTTCAGAACAGATAAATAGCTCAGATCTTATTCTTCACTTCAGAAATTATTTGCCTCATCTTAGATCTAAACATTCCATAAACAGATCTTGAAAATACATAGTCATTTTAGATCTAGAGATTCTTCATCATTTTCTTCAGAGGTGCATTATTAATTCAAATAAATCAATAAACAGTTACCCTTCCATGCAGATATACTTCAAAGTGAAGTATTCATTAAAACCTAGACTTATGCACACCTTTTCACTTATGAACTTCTTCTCCTTATATAGACTTAGCCTTTGTCAATACCATGAGCCAAAACCACACAACTTCCGATGGTATTCCTGGACGGGATCAAGTAGATAATCTAGTGCTTAATACTGTGGGCCAATACCATGGTAATTTCCCCTGGTTTTATAAATTTAGAGTGCAAATAGGCATACGCTACTTGGCACGTACTTTTCCGCGTACATACGCTACTTCACCTTTACAAACCCGTGTATGCTTTGTGACATACCATTTTAATCATTGCTCTGGCCCTTACAGGAATTCCTTTCTCCATTACATCTACACTGCTCTGTAGATACATCAGATTTACATCATTAACAAACTCATCAAGTAGGTTGCCATCAACTTCATCAAGTTGCTATCAAGGACAACACATTGCATCAATATTGCCAACAGTTTACTACTGGACCAACCTTCAGTTAGACATGTCAAAAGAGCATAATGTTTTCAACAAATTGTTGGTGGGTAAGAGGGAGTTAATTTCCCTAGAGCCTAAGACCACGAATCTTGAGATTAAGAGATTCCTTCTTTAGGAGTCTGCCAAGGCCTTCATCAGCCAAAATAAATAATAATGGGGACAGGGGATCTCCTTGTCTTAGCCCCCAAGTATTGTTAAAATATTTGGTGGGGCAACCATTTAGGAGAATGGAATAGATAGGAGAGGAGACCATAGCATGTATCCATCAGATCCATATCTGATCAAACCCATAGGCTTGAAGGACTTTGGTGAGGAAGGTCCAACTTATGCGGTCACAGGCTTTAGATAAATCTAGTTTGATCATCATCCCTGAGATTTTCATATGGTTCAAGGAGTGAATTGCTTCTTTGGAGGTAATAAAACCATCTAGGATTATGACGACCCTCTACAAAACCAATTTTTTCAGATGATATGAGGGAAGGCATAAAAGGTTTAAGGCACTTCACCATAATAGTTACACTGATCTTGTATATGACATTACATAAAGCAATTGGGAAAAATCCTTGTGGATCCTCTGATTTAGCAGATTTAGGAATCAACGTTATAGAAATGGCTTGAGACTCAAACATGCCTTTTTGTGTTGCCTTGACGCCTCCACCACTTCCAAAACGTCTTGTCATATGAATTTCCATGCAGCTTGGAAGAATTCCACAGTGAAACCATCAGGGCTTGGGGCTTTGTTTTTTGCGATACCTTTTAGCACCTCCTCCAATGCGACCACCCTGATAAGGCTGAGTTTCTAATCACTGTTAATGAGGTGCAAATTTTTTTAGGTTTCTATCGATTTCCTTAGAGCGATCCTGCTCCGGTTTAGAGAAAAAGGTATCAAAAGTGATGTACAAATGGTTCTTCCATGTCCTCATGATAGACTATTCTATCTTCAGCCTCATTTTTCAGTGATAAGATCATGTTATGTTGTTTGTGTTGGACCATTACTTTATGGAAGAAGTGTGCTTTCTTCTCTCCTTCCCTCAACCAGTTGACTCCAGATTTATGCTTCCAGAGTATTTCCTCTTGTTTTCTGCATTCTTCTAGTTGCATTATGAGCCACCCCTCTTTTTCTACTAGATTTTTTTATCTTCCCTCTATGATAATCTGCAATTGGACAGTCTCTATCTTCTTCTTTAAGTCTTCCTGGTCTTTTAAGATGTTGCCAAAGTCCTCTTTGTTCCACTTCTTGATCCTTTGCTTCATCTATTTTAGCTTTAGCTCGAACGTATGTATAATATTTCTTCTCACCACTTCGTTGTCCTTCCACCATTATTCAAGTTGCCCCAACAGCTTAGGGTCTCGGAGCCAAAATGCTTCAAATTTGAAGGTGTTATCTCTTGGTCATGTTTTGAGTTTGATTTCCAGTCTTATCGACCAGTGTTTTGAGCCCATTCTAGGGAGAATGGAGGTTTCCAGGTATATGTCTCTAGAGATTACCCATTCCAAGACCAAGAACCGATCCAATTTGGACATAATATGATTTTTGCCTCCTCTTCGATTGTTCCAGGTGAAGGTTCCATTGTTGTTTTGTAGGTCCACCATTTTGAGCTCCAATATTGCATCCCTGAACATATACATATCTGGGTCCTATCGGTGAATTCCTCCTTTCTTCTCTTCGAGGGATATTATCATGTTAAAGTCCCCTCCTACTATCCATAATTCTTCCTGAAATTCTCTTCTCATACTAGCTAGGTTGTGGAGGAAGGCCTCTTTCTACCCTGGGGTATGAGGCCCATAAACCCCTGTAAGGAGAACCCAATCACTGGATCCTATGTGTCTAAAGCACCCTGTAAGAATTCAGGGATTACTTAGTCAATCCTCGAAGATGACTTCTACCGGGTTCCACAAAATGGTTAATCCTCCCACACTTCCTCTAGAGTTGAGTAAAATCCAATATTTTAGCAATGGTTATCTAACCTTTCCTCTTCACCTAAGTCATTAATATTATTATCCTATATGACAGGAGGGCTAGTGCTAACCTAGAATATTTCTCTAATATTATAATATTTGAGGTCATCAACATGGAGGAAGTGTATATACCAACCCTTCTAAGTGAAGGTCATTAGTTTTCCATTCCACTTGATTTTCCTCCTTGAGAGTATTGTCCTAGAGGAAGGGTCGACCAACCCTTCCTTGGAATATTTCTAAAGGATTATAATATTTTATATCATTATCATGGTTGAAGGGTTGGTTGACCCTTATAATTGATCCATATCCTTAGGCATACTATCATAGAGGAATGTTTGGTTGATTCTTCCTCTAGATTATGAAAGAGGAAAATACCATATTTTTCGGAAGGGTTAGCCAACTATTCCTCTTTCTCATCTTTTTCAATAAAATACTATCTTGTTGGAAGGGTCAACTGACCCTTCTTATTTCAATAGACCATTCCTTTATGTGAATAATATTACGGTAGAGGAAGTGCTAATAAACCCTTCCTATACATGAATCATTGCCAAAATATCATATTTGATGAAGGCCTGATCAATGCTTCCAATCGATTTTCCTCCTTAAGGGTATTGTTATAGACGATAGGTTACCTAACCCTTACTTGGAATACTTCTCTATGGTTATATTCTTTGAGGTTACTATTGTGGGGGAAGGGTCGAACAACATTTTTAAGTGATCCACCTCCTTATTCATACTATCATGAAGGAAGCGTTGACCGATGCTTCTTCTATATGACGTGTCAGGTGAATAAAATATTTGAGGAAGGGTCAGTTAACCATTCTTCTTTCTCACATTCATTAATAAAATACTATCCTAGTGGAAGTGTGAGTCATCTATTCCAATTGATACACACCCTTGATCACACTACCTTGGGGGAATGGTCAATCAATCTTTCATCTACATGAATAACATCCAAAATACCATATTTCAACAATGGGTAGCTAATCCTTCCACTTGATATACCTCCTTGAGAGTATAGTCTTGGAAGAATGGTAGGTTGAACATTCCTCAAATATATTTATACAAATTTGAAAAACCTTTATTATATGGTAATGATGTCAATACGATAACACTCCACATCAATGTAAAGACAAAGAAATTTAGTAGAATAGGAATATAATGGGGCTAATTTTATGTTTAATCTATAGGTGAAATGATTTTTTTTTTTAGGAATGTATATAGCTTTCCTTCACTGAAACTAATTTTTGAAGCTAAGTTGCATGGAGAGAAACTATTTCAATGTTTCTTAAACCACCAAACCAATCCTTCTTATTTCCAACAAACAAACAAAAAAATATGTTGAAACATTGTTTAACCAAAAACTATTAAAGAATGAGTATTTAACATGAGGCTTGAGAAAATTAAAATAAGAGGAAATCAATACCCTCATATAGATATTTTGGCAAAACGATTCTTTAATCATTATTAGATTTAATTTTTTTTTTATAAATTAATAAATGAAGTAATTTACAATATAAATTAATTTATGAATATAGATTAATAAACTAATATAAAAATTAACAATTAGTAATGAAGATTTTGCAAAATCATTCTTCAATCAATATTAGCTTTTTTTTTATATAAATTAATAAATGAATTAATTTACAATATAAATTAATTATGAATATAGTTTAATAAATTAATATAAAAACTTAACAATTAGTAATGAATATTTTGACAAAACCATTCTTCAATCATTATTGGATTTATTTATTTTTATAAATTAATCAATGAATTAATTTACAATATAAATTAATTTACAATATAAATTAATTTATGAATATAGATTAATAAGTTAATATAAAAAATTAGCAATTAGTAATGAAGGTAAAAATAAAAATTAAAGATTAAGTCCAAGTACTTCCCTCCATTTCCCTCCAATTCCAATATTTTCCCTCCATTTTCTTTTGGGAAACAGATATATATATATATATATATATATATATATATATATATATATATATATATATATATATTGACATTCTAATCTTCATCTCCATTGTTAATTCGATCTGTTATTTTGTGCATGATGACGGGTATATGTGGTCTTCTTGTTTGGGGACGGGTATCAACTCCTAGTCTCATCTTCTGGTTTCATCTTCCATGCTTGGTGACAGGTTTTCTCCTGATGAAAATTATTCTTTGTGGATTTTTGTATTCTCCTGTATTTTTTCCACCAACATAGACTAAGTTATTCTCTTGTTTTTTTTCACATATGGATGATACTTCTGTTATTGCCTAAATCTACCTTAGGCTGAAGGAAGGCAGAGTTCAGGGTAACATCAAACCACACTCACTCTGGTAGCTAGCCCTACCAGATCAGGAGAGGGCTCTCTCCGGGTCATTCTCAGCAAAGATAATCAATAAGACTTGAGATGACTTGAAATAAAGGTTGATTTTAGGCTAGGTATATATGTAAAAGAGTTTGATTTTGATTTTGGGGGTTTTTTTGGAAACAAAGGGAAAGTCAGTTTTGGGTTCGGGGATGAGGCCTAGTTTTTGCAGAGTTCTGAATGGGGCAAGGAAGGCAATTGTTTTGATGCTTTGGATTGAATGAATGGATAGTTCAGATCGGTGAGGAGCTGAAGAGGGCAAGAGGCTTTCAAGAATCCTCTTCAAATAGATGAAAAAATGGAAAATTAAACAAAAATAAAGGCAGAGCGAAGCAATCTAATGAATTCCACCTTTATCACTCTTTTGTTTAATTTAAGAAGAAAGGAGAAGGGAAATTATACACATAAACATCAATGAACTTACAATCACATAGAGAAACACACCATCAAAACAAAGAGCCACATGGATCCCAAAGAGTGTTGCAAACCCTGGTCTATTCCTTTGCCAAAATTGCAGAGATGAAATGTACAATGAAGTGCCAAGCAATCCCAAGTGTCCAACACTGAAAATGATTGATGAATTACATGATATAGACAAGAATAACTCATCCCCATGCCTCTAGGGGTCAAGCTCATCATTCTAGGAGTTGTTTCAACCATATCTAATCTAAGAACTGGAAAATAGGCAATGAAACAACTTGCCTCTATATGATAGGAAACTGATTCATTCACTTACATTTCACTTTTTGGTGAATGAATCTACTAGGATGAGTAAAAATATGCCAAAATTACATCAAATTCATGAAATTACATCAATTTACATCAAGAGCTACATCAAAAAGTCAAACTAGCCAAAACTAGGCGAAAATCTGAGCTGCTGAGTGAAAAATAGGCCAAATTTCCCAATGCGTCGTGCCTAAAATCTCTATGCATAGCACAACTTTGAGGCTGATTTTGAGGGCCTTCCTGAAGTCCAAATTGAGCACAGAATAACTCGTTGGAAATCTCTACCTGTCTACTGTCCAACCCAAGTGGAATTTCTAAATTTGGTTGCCATTTTCCCCTCCAAAACTCCAATATCCCAACACTGCTTCATGTGTGTCCAAAAAGTGGCAGAAAGGCCAATTTTGAGGTGTTTTTGACCCTTTAGGCAACCTAGAAATTGTCAAAATTCTTAGGTAATGTGTAGGCATGCATAAATTTTCATGAAAAATCTAGAAATGCAAAGTTTTCCTCCAAAGGAGCTGCCAATTATAAGCGTGCGCCAAGTGGCGCTACGCGTCGGGTAGGAAAATCTATGTTTAGGCCAAAAAATTCAAAATTGACAAAAATTTTCCCAAATTTCTTGAAATTTGGGGTGAATATCCACCATCAAGCACTATTCTAGGCCAAAGAAGCTTCAACCAAAATTTGGAGTCTATCATTCCTTTTACGACGCTTTAGTGCCCTCCTTAGCCTTGCTTTCAGGATTTTGATCCTTGCTTTCCAAACATGATTTCGTGCCCAATAATGGTTCTTCATGTGCCTGAGCATGTTCTTTTCCTTTTTTTCCTTCTCAAATAGCTTCTCAAGATGAATTTTGACCTTCTTAAACCAAGTCTCTCTATCAGCCTCAATCTCTCGCTCAATGGGTGTCATCTCGGTTTGGCTTCTTCGGGCAGCTTGCCGGTTCTCACAGATGTTTTGCAACTCCATGATTATTTGTTGATCTTCCAACTGTTTTTTCAGCTGCTCCAAGTAATTTATGATCCATTGGGCTCTTTACAACTTTACGGTCGATGTGTCAATCTCCGCCTTCTGCTCCTAAATGGTCTCTCTCAACTTTGAGCTTGGAGAGCTCAAATCCTCATCAATCAATATAAAATCAGTATCCTAGCCTCCTGAAGGACCCTCATCCTACATAGGCCTCTTACCTCTGTCCTGTACCTATACCTGTGCTACTGATGACAGCAACGATACCCCTTCCACCCCAGGTGAAGATAGTACTCGCCAGGTTGCTGCAAATAATACTCTGGTGCCTCTCTGATAAGTAACAAACACTGGCACATTGATAGGCTCTGTCTCGTGACCTTCAGGATGATGTGAAGGTTCACCTGCATCATGGAAAACCTCCTGAGGAACCTGAGGAGCTGTGAAGAAATAATGGGAAATGAAATCATCCCATGAAATACCCTTCAATCCAAGCTGATGTACAACAACAATCTTGATGAGTGCATAGTGATGTTACGTTGTACCGGCTCTTTCAGGAAATATTCGGCTAAAAGATGTGTCATTATCTCAATGTTCCTAAGACATGAAATAAGGCATGTTCATCATCCTCACTCTTATGAAAATAATGCATCAATAACCCGATGTGGTAGGCATAGAGGCGTGAAAACAAGCCTCACAACTAAAATTTCTTTACAATGAGTTTCTATCAGGCGCATAGGATTCCTTCAGAACCGAATGGGAATACTGTTGAGCTGTCTCACAAAGCGCCGATGTATGGTTCATAATGCACTTTGTCCACCTCGTTGTCTTTTGTTCCACTCGTTCACCCACATTCGTATCCCGCTGGGTTTTCTGAGAAATGGTTTCTAGTGTCAAAGTGAAATTTACACCAGCAAGAGTTACCTGACCATCATGTAAATGCAATAAAAAAAAACAAGCCAACTCCTGATGATGATGGATCCTAGCAATCATTTCACAATACTGATAGCATGACTGCTCTCGAAAACATGCCATGGAAAGTGGGCAAGCATGCTGGTGGGCTCTTCTCTCACATTTTTGCCACCTTTACGAGGCCTTCTAGGTGCATGTAGCTCAGTGGTAGAATCACTATCTCTGTCATATGATGTATCAGTGTTTGTCTCCATGGTGTTTCAAGGTCTATGTTTGGCTTGTATGAGATGAAAATGAGAATTTTTTGCTTTGTTTTAGTTGTCAAATGTGTGTCAAAGGAGAGGGACTGTAGGAGATATAGGACAGTGGGAACAATGAGGTTTAATCAAATGATAACTTGCCTTATAAAAGCTTTTGATTTGACAAACTTAGGGACAAGGGACAGCCACTGGATTTTTTGGGATTTAGGGAAATTTTTCAAATAAGGTGGGCTCTTCTCTCACATGTTTGCCACCTTTACGAGGCCTTCTAGGTGCATGTAGCTCAGTGGTAGAATCACTATCTCTGTCATATGATGTATCAGTGTCTGTCTCCATGGTGTTTCAAGGTCTATGTTTGGCTTTTATGAGATGAAAATGAGAATTTGGTGCTCTGTTTTAGTTGCCAAATGTGTGTCAAAGGAGAGGGACTGTAGGAGATATATAACAGTGGGAAAAATGAGGTTTAATCAAATGATAACTTTCCTTTTAAAAGCTTTTGATTTGACAAACTTAGGGACAAGGGAAAACCACTGGATTTTTTGGGATTTGGGGAAATTTTGCAAATGAGAATAGGGATAATGGGAATGAAATGGTATGAGTGGCTTGGGATATAAGGGAATAGGGGAGGACTGTAATGATAATATTAATAGTGAGAGGGAGGAACAAAAAGGTCGGGAATAGAGTATTTGGCACCACAATTAATTTTAAAACTTTAATTTCAAAACCCTAAGGAGCAATTTTTAATAAGGGAATAGGGTTTAAAGTTTTTGGCATTCCAACTCTTATATTCAACCTCAACCAACACCAAACATTGTTAATGGCAATTTCAAAGTCTCATAAACTTACTTGCAACTAAGGAGGCTGATTCGTTTTGATGATTGAGGGAAATGGCAACAAATTTTGTGTTTCGGCCCTGTGCGTCGCGACAGTCGTCCAGTGAATCGCGCTCCTTGTATGCACCGCGCAGGTTCAGAAATACATGGTGAAAAATGACCCTATGCGCCGCGCTCAACCAGTGTGCCGCGCCCAACGCCCAGTGCGCCGCGACAGTTTCCTTCACCACAGTTCAGCCTTCCAAACATTGTTTCGCTCTTCCGTGATTTGACTCGGCTCAATGCTATCTCTTGGCTTGCAAATGAATTGTTGAATATTAAAATATCTTATATATATCAAATAATTTGATTTTTCATTTGGCAAACCCACTTTCTAATGTTGCATACGTTGGCACTTTTTAAATAAACTCTGTTTTGTTTCCTTTGTGATTTTTTGAGCTAAATGAAGAATCTCTTGTCTGTCTTTGCAGGGATAGCTGGCATGGGATTTTGGAAAAGGTGACCAGGGTTGCGCCTAAAGAAATTTACAACTGAAAAACTTTGAAAATTACATTGCATTTATTACAAACGGATAAAATAGACAATTTTTCTTCAAAATAGAGTTTTGAAGAAAAATCATTATCAAGCATTATGATGACGAAAATTTTTGCACTGAAACCTTATTTGAAACTTCCTCATGTGCCTGCTGACATTATTAGGAATTTTGAAGACTAAATTAACGAAACCCTAGACCTAATGAGACTAGAAACCCTAAAATGACTCTTTGTCAAACAGGAGGCCAAACATTACTGTAAATGACTTTAGAATTGATTTTGATGAACTTCAATGAACAGACACAGACTAGCACGTACATGACATGAGGGATATGAGTGACAAGACCCTACCGTCAGATGATCCATGCTCCTAATGGAATACAGCTGACTGAACTGAATTAGACACCTAAAATGAAATGCAACAAGAGAAATTTGATCTTTGACGGAGGGATCAAGATACTGACTCTAACAACTTCAATTCTTTTACATTTTTATTTTGGATAGATCTGTCATAGTTTCAATAACCCGTGAAATTATGTTTAGGTAGTTATTTCACTCTACATCTATTTAATTTATTTAATAGAATGTGCCTACGCCTCGCCTCTATAAAATACATATAAATGTTTTCTTCTCAAAGCCTTATATCTAGTACCATAATTTATAAAGACCATTTTTACCTTTTCTCCTTGTAACCTAGCCTAAACCATTAGACTTAGTCATTACAGGGGTTCATATAATGATGATTCTTAACCACATAGCGATGAGGATTACCACCAGCCATAGAAGCTTAACCTATAAAAATTACCCGTTGATTTTATTTATTTATTTATTTTAACCACATAGGGACATGGATTACCACCATCCATAGAAGCTTAACCTATAAAAATTACTCGTCGATTTTTTTATTTTTATTTTATTTTTATTTATTTATTTATTTACATGTATATAAAACAATTTAAATAATATCATAAAACACCTTGTGTGAAGTCTTATGAAGGGTTGTTATTCCCTTGGAATTTCTAAAAAAATTGGTCATCTACCAATTTACCCGCTCGGCCTTGAGCAGTGACCGAGCCCTGAAGGCTGGCACCACAAGGCTTGTTGCAGCATTAAAAAAAGAAAGTGTAATGGTAATGATGCCGAAAACCCTGATATTTTTCCTTGTTGAGTATTTTCCTATCATATTTTTCATTGATCTAACTGGAGAAGAGCCATTTTAACTACGTATTCCTTTGGTCAAAATTCCAAGTTTCAACCAACCCATATTCACACTGTGCAACCACAGTTATTTCCTGACAATCTAAATGACCATTTTTTTGATAAATTTTATGGTTTAAATTTTATCTGGTATGGATTGTTATTAGGATATGATGCATAAGTTTTTTTCATTTCTGCGGAGGCTTTCCATCATACGCTTCCGCGGAGGCTCTCCATTTGGGAGTAAATATTATAAGTATTACAGAGTGCATGTGTGTGTTAGATAGTGGAAAAAGTTCCAAGAAAAGCTCTTCCATTTTGGGATGCTCAGATCATTAATACAGGATTAATTGATTATAGAGGAGCCTTAAGCCATTGGAAGTTTTTTTCCTTGATCTGTTGCGCTCAATGATGATCAAATTCAACAACAATAAAAATAGGCAATTCTATCTTTGTTTCGAATTGCATATACTCCTAACAATATCCAACTCCTTACAACACATAGAGATTAATGCAAAATTAAAATAATGGAAAATGGCTCTGCAGATTGTCTAACCTGTGGGAGTGCAACTGCGTAACCCATTAAGTTATTCTCAATTAATGTCTAGTTTTGGTGGGTGGATGGTAATTAGGGCTCCTAATGGGTTGTGGTTTGTTCAAGACATTTTTTATGAATTTCCTGGGCTTAAAATAGCTATTTTTTACCATTCTCAATCACTTATCTCACTGGAAATCCTTGGGTGTCCTATACATACATAAAACCTAGATTCTACAAAAGGATTCAAGTCCTGACCAAATCTGGGTATTTTTCTTGCATCTCAGAAAATTATATCAAGTTTTCCTTTTAGTTTTAATGGTCTTGGGGTTCTGGTGGAGATTCCATGCTAATGTGGATGCATTCATCGAGGTGGTAGGGATAGGGGCTAATCCAGCCACACTCCTTTAGAGTCTGCATTTCAACCTAAACCTTCTCTTACCTAGGAACTAGTTTCTCCCAATAGACCTAAAAAACATCATTGTTCTGAGGGTGTTGCATATTGCATAGGATATCGTGGAAAAAGTTTAGATATGTTACAAAACTGCTTACCATGCATAAAACACACTAGGTATCTATGGAACAACTCTTAAAGGTAGAACATGGTGACTGCTGATGTATGCTTTAGATATGCAGTGGGAAATCAAACTTCTTAAAAACTTCAGAACCGCTTCTTAATGATATTTTTACAAATATTATTTTTCATAGCAATGTAACTGAATAACAATGACCTTCACCTCAATTATTAATTTGAACAATTCATATACCTAAAGTATTTTATTGTGCTTGAAGATAACCTTGTTGATGAATGTACAGGACTTCCAATGAACAGGTAAACTCTGTCAATGTCAAACCCTTTTTCTTCAGAATTACCATACCAATAGTAAACTTCTTACAATTGCTTCAAAACATGATTATAAAAATCATTTCCTTAATAGGATTCTATTATTCCTTTGAATAAGCCCTTGATGCAATCTTAGAGATTTTTAGATATAGCTCAACAAACCCTTCAAATTTTCACAAATGGAAAGCTTCAAATGATGATGAACCTTAATTCTGTTGAAAAAAAAATGCTTAATAAGCCTTAGATTGATGTTGACAAAAGTCGGAAATCAAGTCCCAAAGTGCCACTGCAGAGACCATAGATCCAAAACTGCTAAACATCCAAATCTTCATGACTAAAATTAGGATTGAAAATGTTATAAAGCAGTGGGTGAGATGGCCCTAGATCTTGTCCGAAAAACTCCACATAATTATTCTATTCAATGCAAAGTGATCCACAAGATTGACTGAAATTTGTCCCCTAAATGTCCCACATAAAACTGCCTTCAAGTACCGAAAGGTCAACCTGGCTTCTTGTAGTGATTTCTGACACAGGGGAGGTCTGGTCTTCAGATAGTTGCTTCCTTAATGATGCTATTAAAGGTCTTTAAAGTGAAAAACTGATTCTCCTCGAAACTAAACAAGGATTGATAAGCTTCAGACTGTGACTTTATATATCAATGCTGATACTGTTGAAGGAACATGACTGTGAACACAATAAATATGGCCCAAAGTGATCAAGAGTATTGATATATTAGATGGAGGATATTATAGCTACTCCACTAGAACATTATTCTCAACAACATATATAGGATAATCTTACTGTTCTTAATATAACGTAAAACTCAACGAATATAGACAGTGGGAATATACCATATGAATAGAGAAGAGAAGCCATATCTGAACTGTTGGATGAACTTCTATATATTCATGTATTGTACCATCAAACATAGAGATTCTATATATAAATATGAATATAGCTGATGAAATCAAGTTCAAACTTATACTACTGTAATATAAATACCATATTGGAGTTCTTATACACAAAATTGAGATTATATAGGAATGGGTTGATACCCATCATTGCCAATATGAGAAGCCACACCAAAGTAGATTAATATGAGAAACATATATAAAATTTAATAATGAAAAGAATCATATTGAAACATATGCCATATCATATCAAGACCATAACTATATATTGAATGTCCAATTATTTCAGAGATTCAGTATCAAAAGTGAAGATCTTGAAAGGTAGGCTTACTGAACTTTGCTTCAAATCATTGTGAGTTCATGATCAACTATGCTTACACTTATACTAATCTACTAGACATCCAAAGCATGGCTGGAAGGGCTTAAGGCTCTCCCCCAAGCCTACTACTCTTCACCTGATTGCTACATCAAGGTCTTCATATACACCAAACTATATTTTGTTGGAAATACTGAGAGGGGGGGTGAATCATTATTCATTTCAATTAGAGCATTGGTTAATCTTCAATTATTATCAGTGTTTGTACAATGATAGCAAAAAAAAAAAGGAACACAAATGCACACCGTTTTTAAGGTGGAAACCCACTCCGGGACAAAAACCACCTAATGCTTTTCTAATAATTCTTTAATATTCAACTCTAATTGAAAATAAAGCTCCAACTTCCTAGAATCTAGAAAAGCATTCTTCTCTAGCTCCCACTGAATGGATGTTCCAATGCCCGATATTCTTTAGTAGTCAACTGAATGGATTCCCCAACATCCAATGAGATACAACTCACCCTAGCACCACCGTACCACCATATAGAAGAATAAAAGAATAATGGACTCTTGTACCCGGGAAAATGGTTCACTTTACAATGATATAGAATGATGTAGAAGAAGAAGACAAACTATACCATAACCCCAACTATGACAGAACCACCTAATGATGATCCTAGATCTCCTGACACTACCTCTTCAACTCTTGGCAGATAAACACTAAAACAATTTTTACAATGACTTAGTACAATGATACCTTTACAGTGACTGTATGCAGTACTGCCCACTTGAAGACTTCATGCGATGAAATTCTTGCTTCTGTTCTGCACCTTGGTTACTACTCTTGTCATGCTACCCTCTGATGCACCTTGCTTTTCTTTGCTACCCTAGAAAGTCTAGTCCTTTGCAGCCCTTGACAACACATGATCTATCTTTTTCTTGCCTTCGAGGAGCTCAATATTGAATCTAGTGTATCCTTGTTATTTCAAATCCCCAATATCTAATTTTTGGTCCTATAGTAGTCCTCTGATTCTTCCTTCCAATTCCATAGGTCTCACCCAATTTGGATTCTTCAAGAGAGAGTTATGCCCAATTTCTCAGAATTCCCTAATTATGGACTGTTTCAGTAGAGAAAATTTGTACGGCGTGCCATGTGTCATTTTTTCTTCATTCAACTCTAAAATTAATAGAGAGAAAACTAAAGTCTGTGCGCTATCTGCCAATTTTTACATAATTCCAATCCGATACTTAGAGAGAGATTTATGACGAGTTTCCCAAGGTCACTTCTTTGAAATGAATTTCAGGAGCCTGCAAAAACACTGACTTCCACAGATCATCTCTCCGAAAATATTGTGCACCTTGATCTGAAATTTTCATAAGAGCTTCCTCAGGATTTCAGCTTCACCTGATAAAAATTTCAGCTTATGAACCTTCGTATAAAAAGTTAGAGCGAAAATTCCACAATGACCTGTTCAAGATGGCGAAATCCCTTGCATAGGGAGGATATGAGGATCACAATTTATATAAATGCTTAGGTTGAGAAGGGCTTCAACAAGTGAACGTGGGATGGATTTTGGGAGCTTAAAAAAATATTAATTATGAATTTTCAATGACCCATGCCACAACCCCATGGGGTTTCATCCCATTAACTGGGGTTACAAACTTCAAACATGAATATCTCTCAAACCATGAAGAATTACATGGCGTGCCATATATCAACGGAAACATCTCGATAGGTAGAAATGATCAAAATCATTCCTGACCTAGAATATATTAATTTGGTAGGTCAAAATTCCCATGCAATATTGGGGTATCCCCTGGTGCTGCTTAGATTGACATCAATGACAACTTCTGATCAACAATCTCCCCCTTTCGCATTGATAGCAACATAAGTACTCCCCCTGTGATCACAACACCTCTTCCTACAACATTCTCTCCCCCTTTGACATCAATGGAAAAGGGTAACTCCCCTTGACACACAACCATCTTGCGGACTTGTACACACTTCCACTCCCCTTGACATAAAACCATCCTGCGGACCTGTACACACTTCCACTCCCCCTTTATATTATAAATAAGGAAAATCTATTGAGAACTTGGGAGAATCCAAAGATTCTGGCAAAGATATTCCAATGCTTCAGGAGTACTCTCATGATCATCAACACTTCCTTCCCAATCTACATTTGTAAAGGAATGAATAATGATATTGTTACCCTTGGGATACCACAAGCCATATTTTGTTGTTCCCTTTAGATATCAAATAATTCTTTTGATGGCAATAAATTTGATTCTTTTGGTGCTGCTTGGAATATTGCTACTTGTCCAACTACTCACATAACATTTGGCCGAGAGGCTGTTACATATAGAAGACTACCAATCATAGATTTGTACAACCTTTGATCCACATCCTTATATGAGTTTTATATGCTCAATTTGCAACCTGTTACCATCGGAGTAAGGATGGGTTTGCAATCTTCCATTTTAAATTTCTTGAGAATTTCCTTGATGTAATTGGCTTGACATATAAATATTCCTTTATCTTGCTAAGATATTTGAAGCCCTAAGAAGTATGTCAGCTCACCAAGTAAAGACATATCGAAATCACTTTGCCTATTTGTAGCAAACTTCTTACTTAGTCGATCATCATTGGTACCAAATATTATATCATCCTCTTTAGCTATTAGACATGCTTTAGTTGCTTCATCCAAAAAATATATGTCATTTGGAGCTCGAATTGCTATAGCCACAATTTCACCATACCTTCCTTTCCTAATTTCACATTTTGTGGAGTTGAATAGTATTGTGTGTCCTTGATCACAAATTTGTCCAACACTGAGTAGATTATGATTCATGTTTTCAACCAATAGAACATTCTTGGCTAGATCATCTTTGCTCTCGAGAGTGACAATACCTGATCCTACAACATTTGAAGATCCATCATTTCCAAAGGACATGGTTCCATCCTTCTTATCTTTCAGAGATACAAATTTATTTCTATCTACACTCATATGTGTTGAGAAACCGCTATCAACATACCACACATCTTTATTGTTTTGAGCCTTAAGAGCGATAACACAATTATCAATCTTCTTCTTCTTCCATGTTCGTTCATTCTGTGACTTCGAATATTCTTCTGGAGGACTTTCAAGTCTGCAGTCTCTAGCTATGTGTCCAAAGTTTTGAAATTTGTAACATTCAATATTATTTCTTAAATGTTCAAATATATTAATGTTTCACTGAGCCCTAGGAGGTTCATATTTGATAGATCTCCTGGAATTGTGTTCGTTCCTAGGGTACATGCGACATTCTACAGCTTTATGACCAAATTTTCCACATGAATAATAGTAGCCATAAAAAATATGTTGGTACCTAGATGGAACTATTCCTCGAGCAATTGTCTTCCAAGGTTGTTCTTGCGAATCTTGTCTAATGAAGTCTACATGCATGTCGGATCTCATAGGTTCATTGTATTTTGTTGTATAAGGTCTTGCTTCTTCTTCTTTGTAACCGATGCTAGTTTTGTCATTGTCAAACCATTGATTGTTGATGAGTTCTTCCAATTCCCTTGAGTTTTTGGCATAGTTTTAGATAGTTTTTCCTTTCTTCACTTCCTTACGCAACGAGACTACTGCGGCTTCTAATTCTTCCTTTTCTTGGTTGCTTTCTTCGAACTTATTTTCAAGTGACTCTTCAATGCATTTGTGTTCTTAAACTTCAATTTTGAGACCTTGAACTTGTTCTTCAAGAGTATTGGAATGGATCTTCTCTGCCTTGATCTCTTTTATAAGTTTGATTGCTTCCTTAGGAAATTCTTCTATGGTCAATCCTTCTTCTTCGTTTTTTGATACCTCTTGTTTATTGTGCTTGGCCATAAAAAATACTCTCTCATTGGCTTCTTCTTCACTATCACTGTCTTCATCGGATGATGAGCTATCTTCTTTAGAGAGAAAGTTCCTTTTGGATCCTTGCTTGTTGAATTTATAAAAGCCTTTCTTTCCTTCTGAGTTTCCATCACTTATGTTCGGACATTTTGATGTGAAATTCCCAACCTCACCACAATTGAAACATATCAATGGAATTTTACCTTTGAATTTTCCCTTACCAATTTTTAGTTTTCTCGTAAAGTAAGCATATTCTTCATCTGAAATACCTTCTTCATCATCTCCCTTTTCTTCACACTTGTAGGTGCATGTCTTTTCAATTGAAGGTTGTTTATCCTTATTGGTTTTCTTAGATGCAACGAACGCAGTTTCTAGATGCGAAGTACCCTCTTCTTCATCAATTCTCATTTCATATGCTATGATAACTCCATGTAATTCCTCTTTGCTGAGTTTGTCCAGATTTGCACTGTATTCTAAGACCGATACCTTTGGGTTGAATCTCCCTGGTAACGTTCTAAGAATCTTCCATATAATAGTCTTCTCGTCAACTGGCTCTCCCAATCCTTCCAAAGTATTGGTTATTTCATCAACGTATTGAAAGTATGCAACAATGTTGCAATCTTCTTTCATTCTGAGTTGCTCAAATTTTGCTCTATAGATTTGAAGCTTTGCTTCTTTGACATTTGAGTCACCTGCATATATATTCTCAAGCTTGTCCCATACATGTTTGGCGGTTTTACAACCAAACACCTTATGATAAGCAGATTCAATAAGTCCACTGATAATAATATTCTTTTCTTTTGCATCATTTACCAAATTCTTCTTACCTTATTCATATGTGGTTGATGTAAATCCATTTTGAATAGTTTCCCATACTTCATAACCTTGCGCCAAGAGATATACCTCCATTCTTCATTTCCAGAGTGCATAATTATTTTTATTGAATAGAGGTACACCATTATTGGTATGCTCCATGACCTCCTTCCAGCTGTTAAACTGCTATTGAAGGAACCAAGTTCTGATACCAATTGTTGGAAATACTAAGAGGGGGGGTGAATCAGTATTCCTTTCAATTAGAGCATTATTTAGTCTTCAATTATTATCAGTGTTTGTACAATTATAGAAGAAAACAAAAGGAACACAAATTCACACATTTTTTAAGTTGGAAACCCACTCCGGGACAAAAACCACCTAATGTTTTTCTAATAATTCTTTAATATTCAACTCCAATTGAAAATAAAGCTCCAACTTCCTAGAATCTAGAAAAGGATTCTTCTCCAGATCCCACTGAATGGACGCTCCAACCCCCGATATCCTTTAGTAGTCAACTGAACGGATGCCCCAACACCCAATGAGCTACAACTCACCCTAGCACCAACCTACCACCCTATAGAAGAATAAAATAAGAATGGACTCTCGTACCAGGGAAAATGGTGCACTTTACAATGATATAGAATGATGTATAAGAAGAAGACACACTAGACCATAACCCCAAATATGACACAACCACCTAATGACGATCCTAGACCTCCCGACACTGCCTCTTCAACTCTTGGCCGATAGACACTAAAATAATTTTTACAATAATGTATTTACAATGACTTAGTACAATGATACCTTTACAGTGACTGTAGGCAGTGCTGCCTACTTGAAGACTTCATGTGATGAACTTCTTGTTGCTATTCTGCACATTGGTTGTTGCTCTTGTCATGCTATCCTCTGCTGGACCTTGCTTTATTTTTCTTCCCTAGAAACTCTGGTCCTTTGAAGCCCTTGACAACACATGATCTAGCTTTTTCTTTCCTTCTAGGAGCTCGATATTGAATCTTGTTTATCTTTGTTATTTCAGATCCCCAATATCTGATTTTTGGTCCTGTAGTATTCCTTTGAGTGTTATTTCCAATGCTAGAGGTATAACCCAATTTGGATTCTTCAAGAGAGATTTATGCCCAATTTCTCACAATTCCCTAATTATGGACTGTTTCAGTAGAGTGAACTTGTAAGGCATACTACGTGTCACTATTTCTTGATTCGACTTTGAAATTGATAGAGTGAAAGCTACAGTCTGTGCACTATCTTCCAATTTTTACATAATTCCAATCCAATACGCAGAGAGAGAGCTATGATGAGTTTCCCAAGGTCACTTCTTTGAGATGAATTTCAGGAGCCTACAAAAATACTAACTTCCACAAATCATATCTCTGAAAATATTGCGCACCTTAATCTGAAATTTTCTAGCTTCATCAGGATTTCTGCTTCACCTCATAAACATTTCAGCTTCTGAACCTTCATAGAAAAAATTTTAGAGAAAAAATTCCATGATGACCTGTTTCAGATGGCGAAATCCCTTGCATAAGGAGGATATGAGGATCACAATTTATAAAAATGCTTAGGTTGAGAGGGGATTCAACAAAAGACTATGGGAGGGATTTTAGGAGCTTAAAAACATATTAATTATGACTTTTCAATGACCCATGCCACAACCCCATGGGGTTTTATCCCACTAACTGAGGTTACAAACTTCAAACATGAATATCTCTCAAACCGTGAAGAATTATGTGGCATGCTATATATCAACAGAAACATCTCGAAAAGTAGAAACCATCAAAAGCATTCTTGACATGGAATATATTAATTTGGTAGGTCAAAATTCCCATGCAATATTGGGGTAGCCCCTGGTGCTGCTTGGGTTGACATCAATGATAACCATTGATCAACATATTTGATCTTAATTGCATTTTATGTTAGGATGGATGTGGCCTAAACTAGGCCTCAAGACAGACTTTTCCGAGTTGCTGTAGAAGTAAATCCTTCTCTGTGGCCTAGAGAAGAAAGACAATCTCTTTCTAGGACAAGTAACCACTCTAATTTCTTACATTGTCTTTCGAGATCACTGTGGCCAGGGCAGGAGGTCCCTTCTAGGCCTCTCGGCCCTCTCAAATCCTCCTCCTCATACTGCTATAGCAACACCTTCCAATAGCCTTGTAAATACAAACCCTTCATAAGAACTCTTCAGAATCATTACATTGTTCCTGTTAATTTGAACATGAACGTAGTGAGGTGCCTCTTCATGGAATTTTTCATGGTTTTTTTAAGGATGTGGAGAGCATATTTTACCATTTCATATGTCACATTGAATGGGGAAACAGATCTGTGGTTTTGAAATATTACGAGATCTGGTAATAACACAAAAAATTATAAAAAACACAAAATGTGTTGTAAACCAGACATCACATTTTGGCTTAGAGATCTATGGCTCACATGGATGCTAGGCTCCCTATACCTCCAAAAATATGTTAGAGACATAATGCCCTTAATAGATACTGGTTGTATTATGTAAAATTATCCAAGTGATTACAACAAGCTCTTGTATTTCCAATAGTGAAATCACTATGATTATATGTTTTCTTACCTTATTGAAGTAATTGATTACACTCAACTCCTTGAACAAGTACAACTAATCTAAGCTATGTGTGCTAGTTTCACTAGTTAGCATAAGAGATCGAACACATTGGTTTCATACTAGTTTGACTGAATACGGAAACTTGTCATATAAGCTCATTACTACTACTCTAAGTCTAATAGATCTCACCTTTATTACATAATCAGTGGTGCTTGGAATATGATGATTATCACAACTTGAACCATAGGGTAAGGGTAATAAATATTACTTACGTGATCTCTCTATAACTAGAGCTTATTGATTATGTCAATACTTATTGGTCACTAAGCTTAAGTAAGCCACAAGTAAGATAATGTATATATGTAATTAATGATCACCTATCAAGGTTGCACTCATCTTCTACAATGGTAAAAACTCATATAGAGTAAAGGTAATGGTTCGTATAAGCTTACCAGATCATGCAGAGTAACTGCTTAGTTAGAGTCATAGTGCTCATTGGTCACTACTTAGTTACAGTCCAAACAATACAACATGGAAGCTATTTTTCTATAAACTTGAAACCTATAATAGTCCATAATGATAATGATTTGATTAGGTAAAGTAAGTAACACTTGTTTCTCTATAACTACTTACTATTGGTTCCATTGATATGGCTTACATTAGAATCAATACCCTATCTCTATTATTCCCATGGTTAATAAGTACTAGATTTATTAGTGAACACTAGTTAGAATAGATAAGCTTTTATTATGTGAATTAAAGACATTGGACAATACATGATATGTTTCAATAAAGCTTACAAGGAGTAACAACTTTGAATAGAAGGGATTAGTACTAAGCATCTTAGATATGATGAAGATGGTAATCAAGCTCTCAGTATAATGATATCAGTATAAGTATAAGTAATACATACCTTACATAGGTAATCCTATTGATATATGTTACAATGGTTAGAATAATTACTACTCTTTCGTATAAGTAGGCATAATATTATCTCCATAATAAAGTATAATCAATCATAATAGAGTAGAATCCATAACAAGTTGTCACAGTGTTCATTACTAGCATAGTTGGAGTCAATGAGTCCCATTAATGTGGTAATAGCTGTCAAAATGAAAAACTATACATTACATTAACTAGGCTGTTAGGAGAATGTTTTGTAGATTCGCTTCGGGATCCTGGGTGGCCTCTTATGTTGGTAGCTTTTGTCCTAGGCAACTACATGAAAAATGTTTGCAGGGATATTCAGAACTCTAGTGTGATATTCTTGCATTGTACATCAGTATGACTCCAAAACCAACATATAATTAAACATCAAACTTGAGGTTGGTTTGTAGTGAGATGACTATTTGTAGGCTTGTCTGCCCTGTTAGGGAGGGCTCCTGCAACCTTGCCATTAACGCATTCCGCCTCCAATTACACTTCATGGACTGAATTATCTTATTGATCCATGTGTACTTATCTAAGATTCCGCCCCCTTTGTTAGCAGCTTCAAGCTATATTTTGGATGGTTCACATTCATGATTAGCCTCCATAATTTGAATGATGAGCTTTCAGGCTGTGGAACTGGAGAGGATAGAATATCCAGATTTGAAGTCATTTTGTGTAGGGTCATGAAGCCAAACTGCAAATCAACTGCATGGGCAAAGGATGGGGGTTATTCCCTTCAAGCAAATCATCGGCATGAATTATACAATTCTAAGTAACATGAACTGCCTTCCCACAATAATAACATGTTCATTTATTGTTTGTGCTAGCCTTTCCTCCCTTGTTTGTTGAAAGTGTAGTGAAGAAGCCCTTCTCTGTGCGTGTTCCTTAGCCAGAGAAAAGCCATGAGTGGCTTCATAATAAGCCATTATTTCTCATAGAAACTTACCTCAATCAATTATTCATCCATGGTGGATCTCAGAATATGTGGCACCTAGGAGTTCTCTTACATACCTAAGCCTTGCAACTTACTACGACGAAGTATGGATCATTTTATTTCACTGGAATGTAAAAGACAACATCAATAGATGAATAATTATTTTGAGAATTTAGCCATCTAATATAAATCCAGGGATTTCATAACTCCCTCTTAAGGTGATGATGTGATCATCTGAACTTCAAAAGTCAACTCCCTCTTGTCATCAATCAGAAATATGTCACTGGCTTTGTGTACGGTGCAGCACTAGAAAATCCCCACTACATGTTTGAAACTAGCTAAAAGGAATAAAAAACAAAGCTACTCCTGTGGCAATGAAAGAGATAAGTACAAAATATATTACAAGAAAGATATTCATGGTAACAAGTGCAGCACACTACAGGATGTCATGATCATATAATTATTGTATGGAATATGGGGTAAAAACACACACATGAATTGAAGAGGCATTACTGGGAATTTTATCAATTAATTCTCACATATAAATTGAAATAGACATAAACCATTTTTAGAAAATAAATGTACATATTAAAGAAACAGTTTCAAATAATTATCATATACATATAAAACAGTGTTTTTTTGCAACTAGGAAAGAAACAATTACCAGTTAGGTCTTCCATGTTGGCAGGTTTGACATCAACAATGTTGAAACTCTGATCACATATTTCCAGGTTCCATAAGTATATTCTTAGGTCATCTGCTGATATGAAATTTTCACCATCACTGGATAAAAAAAGAACTATCATAACAAAATCTAAACATAAAAAAATTAACCCAAACAAACAAGTGCTTACACAAAACAAATTCACATCCCAGTAGGCACTAGTCACTATATTTCTGCCTACGTATTTTCGTGTTGGCAAGACCACCTAGGAGGACCACATGAGGTGCTAATGGAATCTTTAATACCAAGAACCTATACATAGAATTGGTTCATAGATAGATTTCTTTTAAATTCTATAAAAATGATTTTAAACAAACAGAAGATCATAAAACATGATTGGAAGGAGATTTTTGTGAAAGATGTTTCTTGTGACGCCTTTGACACAGATAAAAAGCTTGAAATTTTTCTTTATGTTACTAATAATTATGATGTGTCTCTTGCATGATATGGGACTTCTGAAAATGACGTACCAAACATTAAAGATGAATGCAAAGGGTGTTTTCAATAAACTACCAATTGGTTCCAAGCTTAGATTAGATTTTATGGCAGCAAAGGTCTAGGCAAATATGGCCAAAGAATTGGAAAGCCCATGGAGTCGAGTACAAGGACAAGAAATGATGGACTTGGTTTTGTGGTTAAATAAGAAATGGGAACATATAGTTTGTAAGATGGGAACCTCATATAGTGAGTGAATCATTTACCTCTAGAATAAGTACATATATAGGGGAGAAGATTAACAACAGAAACCTTGTACAAGGAAACAAGTTCAACAACAAAAGTTGTTGAACCACATGGATATATTTAGCTAAAAGTCCACCATGATGAAACTCCCATAATAATAATAATAATACATTAGGTAAAAAAAACCCAAATTAGCTTCGGAAGCATAGATTCAATTATCATTTTATTTGGGTTTTATAATTCTCATTAGAGTTGCAGTATAGCCATGGAATGTGCCTCTCTGTTTTTTGCAAACAAATGGGGTATGAAAGGAATCTAAAATCAACAATGCCTTATGCGGGGGGGGGATTTAATAGGACCAATATGAAAAAAAAACAAAGCATACCATGATTCCATAACGATGATAAACAACACTGATAAACATATTATACCATGACGATGCAAAGAGGGCATTGCATGACAAAAAGATAGGCATACCCCACAATATATTATGCATGGAATTCATTCTTCTAGACTTGTTTCACCAAATGGATTACTCATCTTAAATGCCACTAAGAAATTTACCCACCAATAATGCAATATGGAAAAAATTATTAACAATGTTTTATTTATGTTCTGGACTCAAGTTAAATGGACACTAGCTTTTAATTTTACAAAGTACATACTTATTCATTGTAGTTTTAGACAGCCCTGTGATTAGATCCACCTTTAATATTAACACTAATACCATTAAGATCAGGCTTGTGAATGTCCCCTTCACTTTTGGAAGGAAGATGTTGTGGGAGAAATCAACAACCCTCTGTGCAAATATCTAGGCTCATATAGCAGAAACAGGGGAGGTTTATTCACGTGTGCTAGATTGTGTTGCACTAAGCTCAAATAAAAATTTACTGGATAGAATCATTTCTATCTCAAGGGATTCCCATGGACTAAAAATATGGAATATTAGAACATCCCTTTCAAATGCAATATCTGCAATGGCTTAGGCCATTTTATGTCAACTTTCCCCAAAAGAATCCCCAAACTTGAACGAAGAAATATGTTCCTCAAACTGTTGGATGCACTTCTATAAGGGGATTGACATGGATCTTTCTACAAGAATATCTGATGATTAAAGTTCAGAAGTATAGGCCTCATCAATATTGGTAGATAATTCATCATTTTTCATTGTGTCTCGACATATCACAATTCACAATTCTATTTTTTATATTTTGTCCTTCATCAACTATATTCATATTTATATATAAGATCTCTATGGATGATGGTACCGTACATGAATATATAGAAGTGCATCCAACAGTTCAGATATGGCTTCAATTCAGAAGTGCTTCCAACTGGGTCAAGGTTTTAGGGAGTTTCCTCCTAAAACATGTTTGCTTATTTCTCTTTACTATTTCAATAAACAATTCTTAGTCATATTTGTACCATTTATTAAAACCATTACAACCAACACCAACACTGATAAACATATTATACCATAATGATGCAAAGAGAGCATTGCATGACAAAAAGATAGGCATACCTTGCGGTATATTGTCCATGGAATTCATTCTTCCAGACTTGTTTCACCAAATGGATTACTCATCTTAAATGCCACTAAAAACTTTACCCACCAACAATGCAATAAGGAAAAAGTTATTAACAATGTTTTATTTCTGCTATGGACTCAAGTTAAATGGGCATTAACTTTTAAGTTTACAAAGTACATAAATATTCATTGTAGTTTTAGACAACCCTGTGATTAGATCCACCTTTACTATTACCACCAATACCATTAGGATCAAGCTTGTGAATTTCCCCTTCACTTCTGGAAGAAACCCTCTATGCAGATATCTAGGCTTATATAGCAGAAACAAAGGAGGTTTATTCACATGTTCTAGATTGTGTTGGACTAAGATCAAACAATTTTTTTTTGGACATAATCATTTCTATCTCGATAGCTTCCAATGGACTCAAAAGATGGACTATTAAAAAATTCCTTTCAAGTGCAAGATCTGTAATGGCTTAGGCCATTTTATGGAAACCTGCCCCAAAAGAATCCTTGAACTTTAATTCCACATACCTGAATGCCTCCTTTGGGTCCCTTTTCTCATGGGCTAGCTACTGGAAAGGGAGACACTATGACCCATGTTTGCTTCCTCTAGGAATCATATATATAGTTTGTTTTCTTATTTTTCTAGTCTAGTAGTATTATATTGTTTAGCATGTGCACATCCCCTAGACATCTAGTATCACTTCAATTTGGCCCCTATTGGCCTCATGGAACACACCTTCATTTCTACTAGATTATTGATGATATATTGGACAATCCTATATGGTCCAACAGATATTTAATTACCTCCTTCATCTTTAAATCTCTTACCACATGATCCTATTAATTTTCTATAAATATGCAATTTTCAGGAACCATTTTGCACCCTTTTTGTCCAAACAAAATTTGGTTTTTCTTCAAGACCCTAGTGTTGCCAAAATTCCACTTTTTCCGTGTCTACTCAAATTCCTTTTGTACCATGGATTTCTTGCTGATCATTGTAATACCGCATCCATATTTTTATGTATCATTGTATAGAGAAAAATAATTGAAAAATATAGAAACTTGTGTGCTTTTCCCTTCATTAATTTTATCCAACCTCTCATGTATTGGACGTGAAAATTTCTAAATCTAAACCAGAAATCCTACTACAGTAAATCCTACCCGATCCCAAATTTCACTACCAAGCTTTAGTAGATTTATTTCTCCCTATAGTTTTTTTTGTTCAAATTTTTTTCAGTACAAATTGTTGTTCTGCAAGTTATGGACAGGTCAAAATTGTATACTAGGTTCTAACTTAAGTTGTAGAAAATTCCTAACCTCTCCATCTACCAGTACTAGAAATTCACTGAAACATGGAAATGCCTTCAGCCATACTCTGAGACCTTTGTAACTTGGAAAGGGCACATGATATGGCTTGGGTCTTTTCTAGGTTGTTTCAATGTATATTTCAAGCTCTTCGGGTGTCTATGAGGGGTGTGGGACCCATAGGAAGTTTAAAAACTCCCAATCCATTGAAAACGATGACACGTTAACCTCTAATTTGATTCTAAAGCTACCTACAAAATTATGAACTTATCATTCTCATCTTCTTGCAAGATAATGTGTTATATATATATATATATATATATATATATATATATATATATATATATATATATATATATGTATGTATGTATGTATGTATGTATGTATGTATGTATGTATGTATGTATGTATGTATGTATGTATATATATATAGTACACACATATTGTTTTCCCTGGACATACTATTTCTGTGGGTAATGTTTCTAGGGCTAATGAGATGGATAATATTGTATGCATGGGAACAACATACATTTTCTCATGCAAGGCTACAAAGCCAAAGAACTACCACAATGACTTGTATTATACCAAAAACAAGATAAATGTAATGGAATTGATACACAATGAACTTACAAATGTCCAATACACCAGGTTGGATATCATGGGAATTAAACCATTTCTTGTGTTCAACATCCCTTTTAATTTTTTAGCCTATTGTTTTGAATACACTTTCAAAAAATTTGCAAATATTACAAAGTCAAAGTTTAGAAGAGATTCTCATAGGGGTATACTCTTTGTCTTTTGAATAGCTCAGGGAATCCATAAGGACATACTATTAGACCAATCCCTAAGAAAAACTCCAACAGATGAATAAATTCACAGTCCTCAAAGAAAATTTCGAAGGCACTATCCTCAACCCAAGTTCTTGGACCACTAAAGTTCTTCTTCTTAGTATGAGCAGTGAAGGTAGAATTTCCTTCATTTTCATATTCCTTCATCCTTGTCTCTTCTTGTATGCATCTCGATATTACTTCGTCAAAATTAGGTATGACATTATTATTGAGAATGGTAGTTTTGAATACATGCCATTCGGATGAGAGACCTCCAACTGCAGTGAGTACCATCTCTCGATCAACCATTGTCTCCCCAATAGCCAATAGATTATTCTCGATCTCAGTCACCTTCAAAAAATATGATTGAATAGAATCATCCCTACCTTTCTTCAAATTCTTCAATTGGTTCTTGAAGAATAGGACTTGGTTTGCATTTTTGGGCTTGAAGTTGTGGACCAACTTATCATACATCTCCTTATATGTGCCCAGCTCAGAGATGTAGGCAACTAGACTCTTATGAATTGAGTCCCTAATCATCATCTTTTCTTTTATTTCCCCTTTCTTGTTCTTCGTTTTGGCAGCAGCGGTTGCAGTGGATGGAGGCTCTTGGATTTTACCCAGCACATAGTCCATGACATGTTGGTCTTCCAGATTAAGATCCAATGTCATCTTCCAAGCATCGAATTCATCCTTCCGAGTCAATTTGTCATCAGCCTTAAATCCATTGTAGCTGGAGGAACCCATCCTCTTCTTCGGTGATTGTTAGAAATTAGGGCTTTGTCTTCACCTCAGCTCTGATACCATGTAAATTTTTGTAGATTTTCTATGCTTGATTCAACTTTACTTTTACTCCCAATATCAAAAAACAATCACATAAACTATAAAGTAAAATGTTGATAGAACATACCAGTAGATCGACAGAAGACAAGCTAGAAATATATAAGTGTGCTGGTGCGTTACGACGGTCAACATGATGCTTCAACCAACAAAGTCTCAATATGGTCAGCCAACCAGAAGTGTCACACAACCCTCTAGGACAGCCAAAACAGTCAACTCCAAAAGTCAACAAAAGTCAATGCTATCAGTCAACAGTCAATGCAAAACAACAATAGCAGCAAGGTCAACACAACAAGTCAAAGTCAATGTCCAACCTCGGGAATAGTGCCAAAAATGTGGATTTTAAAAATCAAAATTTTGGGAAATTTTTAAGTCCGTTTGACCTTGCATTGACCAAAGTCAATGCTCGTCAAAGTTGTTGCAGAAACCCTAGCCGAAAACATAAATTTGAAAACAATTTTCTTCCTTGTTGCACTTTCCCATGCATGAAAAGAAGAGACTTGAAGTGATTGAACCAGTCAGATGAGGAGAGAGAAATGTGTGAGGATGAGATGACTAAAATGTCCTCCAATGTTTACCAATATATATCTGTCAGTGAGGGTGTGTGACACAACCATTGGGGCACAAAACGTTAAGGCCGACCTGCACATATTTTGAATAAATTCAAAATAAATTTTCTGCTCATCGGATCAAGATGATATTTAGATCAATATTGCACCTCTTCAAATGAGGAATCAAATAAAAATATTGGCATCTTCATTTGAGCATCACAACATGGAGTTTGGACCTAATTGTCCAAACTTAACACTTGTCTTTTACCAAAAACAAGATAAATGTATCAGCATTGATACACTATGAAGTTGCAAATGTCCAATACACCAAGTTGGCTATCATGGGCATTAAACCATTTCTTGTGTTCAACCTCCCTTTTAAGTTTTTAGCCTATTATTTTGAATACACTTTTAAAAAAAATGCAGATTTTATAAGGTCGAAGTTCAAAGGAGATAGCCATAGGGGTATACTCTTCGTCTTTCGAATAGCTCAGAGAAGCCATAAGGACATACTATTAAATCAATCCCTAAGAAAAACTCCAACATATGAATAAATTCACAGCCCTCGAAGAAACTTTCGGAGGCACTATCCTCAACCCTCATTGTTTTTGGATAGAATAGTCCACAACTCTCAGAACAGTTCTGGCAATTTAGAGTTTAACATTTAGTATATTTGGAAAAATATTATAAGGATTCATGGTTTCCCATCATAGGATAATTGCAAAAATGTTTGGAATGTCACCAAATGCACAATGTGCATGAGAGGAAACTCCAAATTTTCTGATTTGATATTGAGTTGGTTTGACTCAAGAGTTCAATTGTCACAGACCAAGCATTCCACCTCTGGAACTGCTCTAGGAGAAGAAGAGGTCATGTTACAAGCGTTGCTCAAACTTCATGATAGAAATGTTTTACCTACCTGAGCTAGTTCTGCTTTGACAGTTCCCCGAGGTAGTAAACTTAGCTTAGCTCCCTAGATTCAGCCAAACAGTCAGTATTTATCCTATTGGAATTAAATATGATGAGTAGAAATAATGGTTTATCATATTTGAATTGAATTAATGTGTATTCATGAATTTAAATAATTTCTTTTATATTTATGGATTATCTCATAACTCTTGATGGATTTATCCTATTGGATTTAAATATGATAATTAGAAATCATGGGTGTAATGTGTATTCATGAATTTAAATCATTTCTGTTATATTTATGGATTATCTCATAACTCTTGATGGATTGCTTTTAACAATTGAATGTATCTTAGGAGAGAGGAAATAGTTTGAGATTCTATCCAGTCTAATTTTCTCTAAGAAATTATAGTTTTAGTTATTTATTACAATATTTTATTTAATTGAAAACCTTTGAGACTGCATATTTATATATTTCATTAAGGGACCAATATGAGTAAGCTTCTCTGTTGATTTTCTTTTGGGTTTCAATATAAAACATGAACAATCCTGAATATGGCACATATGAATGGTGGCAAATGGATGTGTACTATTCATGCAATTGCTACTATGGTAGAAGATGCAAAAAACGACATGTTGAGAGGGACCATTTATCATTAAATGGTCGCATGCAAGGATTTTTGGAGAATGAGGAAGAAATGGATATGGAAATGTCTGCAAGAATTCAAAATAATGATTTAACAATTGGAAGTGGTAATGGTTTACCCAACATCATTTGTGAAGATAATGTTAATCATAGCCCCAATAATGACAATGTGCATAATGATTACATGGATGGTTCTAACGAAGACCATGCACATGTAGAAGAACAAATAACTATTGAATCCAATGCAAGAGAGATTTTAGAATCAATTAATATACACGTTGATGGACAACCTCATGATAATGATATTATACATATGGCAAGGACACCACTATACCCTGGTGCACAATGCTCCATCATGAAAGTTGTGTTACAACTTCTTAACTTAAAATTTGTCCATGGATGGACAAACAATAGTTTCATTGATCTTCTACAGTAAGTGTTTTTATACAAAATGGAAGTTTCAAGTTTTTTTTAATAGATGTTTCCAAAAATATAATTCCACTCTAAAATATATCTTGTCATTATTGATGGTATTGTCATGGGTTTTTATCAGGTCTACTCCTTCCAATTAATAACAAACTTCCTAAATCAAAAAATGAGATCATGTCATTGACAAAAGATTTAGGTATGGATGCTTCCAAGACGTATGATGCATGTCCCAATGATTGCATCCAATATTATGCAGATGGTAAGGAATCCTTAGATGAATGTTCAAAACATGGTGAGAAAAGGTACCATATAAGTACATCATAAAAAAAAGTAAGAAGAAAGGTACTACGTCACATACCTTTAGCCCCATAATTTGAGAGGTTATTTGGATGTAAGGAAATGTCACAGATCATGGATTATCATGTGAGGGGAAGGAGCATAGATGGTGTTATTAAGATGCCGACTGATGGAGTGACATGGCATAAGATCGAGGAGAAGTGGCCAATTTTCAAATATTATCCACGAAATGCAAGAATTTCATTAGCATTGGATGGTGTGAATCCTTATGGCAATCGATCAACACAATGGTATACATGTCTAGTAATTGCTATCAACAATAACCTACCCCCATGGCTATCAACCAGAAAGGAACATGCTATGTTGACACTTATCATACCATGTTATACTTTATGGAAATTCCTAATATTGAGTCTACATGGTAATAGTAACAAATTTCATGGTTCAAATGACAAATTGAAGTTGATGCCTTTATAGGTCCAAATCAACTGAAACGTATGGACAAATACTTGGAGCCTTTAATAAAAGAGTTATTAATGGTTTGGTAAGGAATGGATATGAAGGATGTGTCTCATCCTATTTCTTCAAGGATGTTTCAATTTCATGCAATGCTTCTTTTCACAATTCATGATGCTCTAGGGCTATCAATGTGTTGTGGTGAGTTATAGTTGGTGTTAATAACCTCATATTTTATTTATTGATTTCATAATAAAATACTAAATTATTACTTGATCTTGCATGTAATATTGAAATCACTTCAGAATAAGGGATCTTAAGGATGCCCAACATGTGGGCCTTGCACCTCATCAATAAAATCGAGTCATTTGGGAAAGACTGTATATACTAAATATAGAATGTTTCTAAAGCATGATCATCCATATTGTGTACAAGATAAGGATGATTTTGGTGGAAAGGACTGCCTTCTTAGAGACCCTTCAAAGATGAATCCTGGGAGATGGATGCATGCATATAGAAGCACACACGGTAATTTTCATTCTCACTTTTTAAATAATTTACGATTACATTCCTAAACCATTGTTTTGGTAAATTTATTATTATTTTTCTTTTTGGTAGGATCCCTTCCTTGAGGAATGACTCCAAAGATAATATTTTCAGAGTTTCCATATTATGAAGACCAGCCTATTGTTCATTTGTTCAACACAATGCACATAGGGAAGAATGTATCTATTTTTTTATTATTTGATAAGAGTTCAATACATGGGAGGAAAATAAATAAGCTACAAGTTAGGATGGACCTCAAAAAAGTAGGAAGAATGCCTCATCTTTGGCCAAATAATGATGGTAACTTTGTAGCTAATCCATAGACTCTCACAAAGGAGAGGAAAGAGCAAATGATTAAATCCATAAAATCAGTAAGATTCCCAATAGGGTTTGGAGTAAATTTGAGGAATTCATTCTCAAAAGGAAATGAAATTGTTGGAATAAAGACCCATGATTGGCATAATTTCCTTAGGGTATGTGCCCATTTATCGACATTAACTATATTATATATTTTGTGATTTAAAAATTATTTTATTTAAAAAATAATTATAGAGCATTATTAATTGATTAATTTTAACATTATAATTGTAGTATCTATTACCTGCCAACCTTCCAAATAATCTCTATGACAACATTAGGAGGAAAATCTACAAGCTAAGTATATTTTTTAGGTATGATGCATGGCCTATATAAGGAAAAATGTCTCTTCAAGTACAATGTGATATACTAGAAAATTGTTCATCTAGAATATTTTTTTTCATTACACAATTGTGGGCTTAACTTAATTAATTATATTCTAGGTGGGTCACTTCAACAGAGATACACAACAAAGACCTAAAGATGTCGAATAATAACTCCACATTTTTATGTGTGACATGCAAAAATACTTCCCAAAACGTTTCTTCAATGCACATGAACACTACATTGTGCACCTCTCACATGAAATAGAGTTTTGTGGACCAGTTCAAACAAGGACAATGTTTCCTATTGAGCGCTATTTAAAGGTTTTGAAAAAGTTTGTAAAGCAAGAATATCGTCCTGAAGGTTCCATGCTTCAAGGGTACATGTTGTTCAAATACACAGTTTATCTCACTAAATTGTGCAAAGAATTAAATATTGAAGGGTCGTGACTATGGTACTCAAAATGAAGTAAAAAAGTTGAAGGACATGTACTCACAGGACGATAAAAAACTAGGGAAATTAAAGGTGATTAAACTTGTATCTACATACGGTTCACGATTTTAATTTGTGACTATGATGGTATAATGTGTTTTATGTTTATGATTGCAAATGCTGTTGAAATGGAGGCTCTATTATTATATGTTGCAAGAAACAGTGAACACACAAAAATATGGAGGGAGGAATATCAAAGGCATCATTATGCCCAAAAAAGGCGTTGTTTTTCATATGTATCTCGAGTTGGTCATAATTCATCTTCACATTCAACAATAATGAGAAAATTTGAAAAGGATTGGCCTCCAGCTACGAGTTTAAAATATTTGAGGGATAGAGTAGCAAGGGCATGTTGAAATAATGACAAAATAGGTACACCACATGTATTGGACATTATAAAAGGACTAGAAGAGAATAAGGTGACTCATTAAAAGGGGTTGTGGTGCAAGGGTCGTCATTACCGTGTTCGAATGCTAGATGAAAATCGATGTCAAACATTTGACTGTGGAATTGCTGCATATTTTATAGTAGATTTTCAGTCACATGTTCGTGATGGAAACATAAAACCAACACCTTGAGATACTATGGATTAATCAAATATATCTTAGAGCTTAACTTCATATATTTAAAGGTTGTATTATTTGAAGCTAAGTGGTTTAAAAATATTGTAGTTGGAAATCATCCAACAACATATATACATGAGAATGGTTTTTGCATCATCAATCATACCAGTTTTGAGCAAATAGATGAACCCTATTTTTTTCTCGACGAATGTGAGAAATTTTTTTTATATTGCCATCCTACAGAATGATCAAAGTCATTTGTCATTGAGTATAATCCTAGATCAAAAAGAGTCTTCAACCTTCACATGAAGAGCAACCTATCTCAACAGAAATGTGATCTAATGGTAGCTCAGATGATGAATTTAATGGGAAAGAAGACATGCTTCAAATGTATAATGCCTATTCAATTTATTTTGATGATTTATGACAAATTATATGAATATTTCTACTCAAGAAAATGTAAATGTCTAATAGTTCTATCTTAGAGTTGTATTTTCATTTAAATCTATTATATGGATTTGTTTAGAAGAATCAAACCTATCATAATCTAAAAATTAATATTATTTCAATGTTAAACATATCAGGGAACTATAACATGATAAAAATGTTATATATATTATCATTATGTACATTTAGAAAAAAAAATTCTCATTATTTTTTTAGAAAACTTATAATTAATGAATTTCTATCTTACAGAATTGAAAACTTATTTTTTACAAGGGAAAGTAAGATATTAGAGGATTTTTTAAGAATTTTTTACCCTCCAAAATGATATTTTAAGATTAAAATATTTTCAAAATGTTTCATTTGATTATGAGTTACTATTTTTTGTCTTGTACGTATTTTAATTGATTTGCATAGTTTTCATTTTATAATATACTCATTATTCCACTTCATATAATCAATGGTTGATATATATATATATATATATATATATATATTTATATATATATATATATAATATATATATATATATATATATATATATATATATATATATATATATATATATATATATATATATATATATATATATTGCACTCGTTTAATTATTGGATTAATGCAATGAAGTATATAAAACTAATTCTAACTTGGGAAATGTGTAATATTGAATTAGGTCTATTGATTCAATATGCGAACAAGAAAAAAGAGTAAAGTCTATTCGGAAAAAGAGTTTAAATGAATTTATGAGGAACACACCTTCTAAATTCATAGATATTAATGAGATACCTTCCATAGGAAGTAATTTATTTACAATTCCATCTTCCCATTTAGATTTTACAGATGATGTATATGTCTCAGTAGTAACTGATACTTGCCATAATGTGGAGCCTACACTTGAAACTGGATTTCAAATTGATAAATTGCAATCATATAGAGAGTGGTTGATGAACGCTAAAGTTGATCAATTCATAAGAGATGCAATTCATGCAGCATACAAAACAGCTATCTCTGACACAGAGAATGCAACATATACAGAAACAACTGTTGATGATCTACTAAGGTAAATAGTCATTTATATTTTACTTATAAACTTTAGGTTTTAATTACATAACATATGATTATTAATAATATATTATATCGAAATTTTCAAGAGTAATATCAATGTTCTCTAAGAAGACACTAACACCAATGGACAAAAAAATCAATCTCCTCCATCAGATGAACAAACTATACCATCTATTGATGCATCTTTTCAACCTCTCTTAAGACATCCAAATGAATATGTTAAAGGAGAGGCAAATAATGGTATGCCATTCACAATCACATTAAATAAAAAATGGAAAGTGTTAAATGATGAAGGTGGGAGAACATGGAGAGACATACTTCACCTTGAAGCATTGAGATCATTTGGTCCTACAATTACTAAAGATTTTCGTCGTCAAGGTAAAACACATATACTATGTTTTTTCATAAATTGCACACTTAATTTATGTAGTATAAACTATATACTTAACATTTCAATTTTCATATTAAAAAAACATATATATTGTACTCAGTGTTGCAATTCCTAAATTTCATTACTATCATGCTAGAAACCTTAACATTTTGTCTATGGATTATTTACATTCTACGTGTATTTCACAGAAAGATCTAAGAAGGACGAGTTATTATCTCATATGCATAAAGTATCTGCCATTGTGCCTCCAAAACAAATTCTTTGTAGTGTTGCTGAATATATTAAAAATACTAGGAATTCTTTGAGACAAGAATTGGTCAGAAACAAAAATTTAGTCAAGCCGCACTTCATATGAGAAGGAGAGTGGATGAAGTTATTGGATGAGATTTCTATTAAGAAAAAAAGGAAAAATGGAACTTTCGTTGGAAAATAAAAATATGCACATACTGTAAAAGCCTCTAGGTTTTCCACACGCCATCGTTTGGGGAAAGGTGGCATGTTATCTGCAGAGGCAAAACTATGCTTCCGAAGAAAATTTCTTTTTTATATAATCAAATTTCTAACTATTTCATTGTTATTTAAAATATAGTTGCAGGTGTTCAATACTAAAATCTCTGAGGATGACAAATATTTTTCTTCATGCTATGGTGTATCTTCTCTCATTCATCAAAAGATTAAAATGGATTTCTTCTATTACAGATTATGAGGTATTTTTTCACCTATATTTATTTTTTTCTAGATGAATTTTTATAATATGAAATAAATATATGCAAATTTAAGTTTCAATTAATAAAATTTATAGTTGTGTTGATCTTATCTTGTATGTGTCTTAGGTAATTGTTCAACATGATGAAAGAGAAGATGAAATTGAACTTTGAATCATGCTTCAACCTTACCATTTCTTTGGTTAGTTCACTTCAGTTATTTTTTAAATCAATATGATGCTTTAGTTATGAAATACCATTAAAAGCACACAATTTTTATGGTTTATTTCAGTTCATTTGAAGTTATTGTTTGTGTTTTTCTCCGTTTGTTTCATTTATGTATTTTTATTCACAAACTTATGTTTATAATTTTCTTTTATGATTTTTCATTGCAGGCGGCAACAAAATTTTTGAAAAATATTTAGGGACGAACAATATAGATGATTCCAAATGAATTATCAGTTTCGATTTTTTCATGTTTCATAATAAAAAAATTTGAAGACCTAAGACATTTCATTATATTAATAAATGAAGAGTGAATTTTTGATAATCAATGATGGAACATATGTATAAATTTTATTTTCTTTCGTTAAATTATCTCTTCTTTATATACTCATTGTTTTGGTTGTTGTATAGTATACTTCAAATTTTATCATATGTAGATATTGTTATTACTTTTTAATTATTCATTTAATGTGAAAGATATCCATTTAATATATTTTTTCATAACTGGAAAAAAATGTAATAGATTAAAAAAACAAAAGTTTTTAAAATATCATGCCATCTTGAAGTTATCACTCAAACAAAATTTTGTGAGGCTTGGAATTGAAATGACACTGCTTAGAACTTTTATTTATTTACTTATTTTATTTTTCAAAGATTGAAATGATTCATTTGTATGATCAATACCATGTTGACCAAAATGATGAGTAGTGATATTATGTATATAAATTTATTATGCCTATCAACTTGGAATAATGTGAATATTTCAATGGAGAGACTTTTCCATTATTTGTAATTGATACTTGCCATAATGTAGTCAAGCACAAAAAAAACTACCATAGTCTTAATGTACACAATGAATTAAATTTTTTGGATGCAACTATGGGATACTTCAATTGTTTTAATACATTTGATATTAATTAAATATATTTATGGTAATTGGATTTAGCATAAGAAAATGGTCAAAATTCTCCTTGGTAATAAAATCAAACTCTTCCCAAGATACTCACTACACGCAATATATAACCTTTCCAAATAAATAAGGTTATTTTTTTTGCAATATTTCATATTTTATGGTGCTTTGCACCATATAAAATTTTATTATAATTTAAATTAGCAGAATTCTTTCGGTAATAATCACATGAAATAAAACGAGGTGGTTCATCATCAGGACTATGCATCATTATAATTATATTAAAAATTGTTTTTTTTTGCATCATTTTTTATTTTATGGTGCTTTGAACCTTATAAAATTTATTATTATTATAATAATTTTTATATTTTTATGATAAATTTTTAATTTTTGTAAAATTGGTTTTGGTGCCTTGCATCACAATATCTTGATCCACATCAAATTGGTTTTTGGTGGTTTGCACCATACACCATGGAATGCCACATATGCATTTAACACCAAATTTAACATTTTTTATTAACTCTACTTTTGCACTAGAAAACATAGCACCACTTAGCGTGTCTCCACATTTCACCACTTTTGCACCACTATTTGAAAATGAGTATTTCTCAAATCCTTTATAAATTGTGGTGCTAATGCGAAGCTAAATGACCCTTTTTCTTGTAGTGTAATTTTTACACCACCATGTTCCTTTTCCGCCGGGTCGGCATTCCGGTTCTCAAATGATACAGTGCTTCGGTTGCTCCCTGTGCCACCCGCCCTCTGAACCCAATGAAAATTCCCCTCGATACCACCGGATGGATTCGATGTGCCGCTACATTGGCCGAGTAAGCCTCCTCTGCCACCTTGAGTGCATGCGCAAGGTCGTCGTCATTGAGAAGCGGGTCCAAATCCATTTAGATAGAGAACAACTCGCCACCTTGTGGAGATGACAACTCACAGAACATGAAACGCTCGTGTCACTCAATCATTGGACACGACCTGTGATAAATGAATTCCACCTCAGGAAAGAAGTCGCAGCGGCACTATCCTTCCACCTCAGCGAAAGTAAAATGACCCCACCAGTCACTCCAGCCACTACGACGAAACAAGGACCACACCGTACTCGCACCACATAGATACCACTAGTCTATCAAACTACAAACACTAGGTCATCATCCCATAGGAAATCGCCAGATCAGCACTGCGCCTCCCTAAACCTGTCCGTTCAGAACATCGAATTAAAGTGACCCCCTCATCTCTGACAAATTCAACAACTACCAGTACTTCAAACGCCACTCTCCCAAACGGCCCATCCCATTCATGAATACACCAACCACCCGGCCCAAAGCCCTATCACCGCCGATGGCCTCATAACGTATCAAACATTAAAGAGAAATCTGAGATCATTAAACTTCCTCAAACAGACAGCTAGAAAGAGCCATCCATTCCGTCGTACTTCCCCCTCCGGGGCGCCGTCCTAGTCCAAAAGGATGGTGACCGGATTGTGAATTTAAAAAAATCCGATAACTCAGAGCCGGCCAGAACACGGTACTGGAAAAGCCGAGCTACAGCCCCGCACAGAGACCTGAGAAGCCTCAAGACTAACCAGAAGCCGTAGGAAGAAAACAAGACGCTAACGTGACTACTGAAAATAGAAATATATCACGAGCAGCAACAGGTGAGGCAATAACCTATGGGCCACCACCTTTTGCAACAACGAATCTTCATACTTTCACATGGTTTTTTGATATCCAGAGATATACACCAACCATGGTTCTGCAGATTGTCCTGGAAATTCTCATCATCCTGTTTCTCCGAATTCCAAAATGAAGAAAAGAATCTACCTAAAAAATGTTAAACATTATGCCACATAATCATAATTTCCAGGCGGAGAATCAGAAAGACGTAAACAAAAAGCCGAAAAAACTACGAAACAAAGAGTCTCGGGACCCCACACAATTCTGGCCGAGAGTTTGCTTGCTCCCAATCTGAATATACAGTTCAGAGGTGGCGCTCAGTAGTTATAGCTCGTCGCTAGCCGTTTCTCCATGAAAAGCATTACAGACGATTGCTTCCGAACACGATGATTGTTTACTGATGGGTTGGCTTGCCTTACGATACAAAATTCGAGCTTTCTGTTGTCGATATTTGGTAACTTTCAGTAGCAGAATTTCCATATTGTCTAGGATTTTTAAATATGGAAATTCTGCTGCTGAAAGTTACCAAATACAGACAATGGAAAGCTCGAATTTTGTATCGTAAGGCAAGCCAACCCATCAGTAAATTGCTGATCTGAAATGAAGGAGTTCTGTGGTGGGATAACGTAATCTGCACCTCCTGCAAAGTGAAAAGTAATATTTGGAAATAGGAGGGCAGGCGTATAAACGTAACAGAGATCGAAACTCACAGTAGCAGATGCATTAAATACGGGCTGTGCTGCAATGCTTGAGCGGACGGCATCCAGAAAAGGCGTGTATCCGGGTTCCTCTAAATAAGTAAAAGTAGTTCCAGAATCAATGATAAGGCCTCCGGTTCCGTTGGTTCGAATTTCGAATGTACCCTCGGGAATCGGGACTAGTTTCCCTGCCACACTAATTCCATCGAGGCCGAGATAGTACAAAGATTGAACCAGATTATTTTGAAGATTGTTTTGAATGAGAGGGGTGGACCGTGGCACTATAAACACCTGCACATGCGAACGTAGGAGAGGGACCCAAGAATAAAGGGCTGATCTGTGAGGTATTAAACATGGATCCTAAACAATAGGAGAAGATGTGGTCAATGGAGGATCCAATCTGGGAAACCAGAGAGAGTGGCCCTCTTCCCAAACCGACTACACCAGACAAGTTAAAAAAATAACCGTCTTGCACGCGACCGCAGCCGAACGCAAGGTGCCCAATGGAAGTTCGTCCGAGACTGAACGTCTCGGCACCTAAGACTCCAGAGGTACTAGATGAACCACCTCCGTACCCGTATTTGTAGTAGCAGTTTTCCTGGAAATCGCAGGCTGCACCATATTCGCCAGATACGTTAAAGGCTGAACAGAAATTGGAAGAGCAGGAAACATTGTTGTAGGACGACGATTGGGAGGGATCATAGAGTGGATCAGCCTGTGGAAGGCAGGAATTAGCAGTACAGGGTTGGCACTGTGTCCAGATCAAGTCAGTGCTGGTCTCGAGCATGAAATGCAAATTTAGTGGAACGGGAGATCCAATGCCCATCTGCATTGAATATTGTCCAGTGACGGAGTTGACAGGACTTTGATAACCATTTTGGGTATCATAATGATGGAATCTACGCCACTTGTCGTAATCCCGTCCGCTGGCTTGTCCGCAGTCGTTCAACATTTGAAATTTTCCGGTGGTCCACTGAGCCAGAGATGAGAGAATCTCTGCGTATGAGATCTACTCTGAAAGTGGCGTTGGATTCGGCCAATGCTTCGTTGGTGGGGCAACTTCCATGAAAAAACAAAGCAACCACTGTAACGATAAACATAACACGGGAAATATTGTGTGTCGACATAGTAGAGCAAAACATAGCGACGCATGCATGTAACCAGATGACATGGAAAATGCAGAATATCAATTGAATTTATATAATATAGAATATCAATTGAATTTATATAATATAGAGAAGCAAGGAAAATGCAGAATATCAATTGAATTTATATAATATAGAGAAGCAAGGAAAATGCAGAATATCAATTGAATTTATATAGAGAAGCAAGGAAAATGCAGAATATCAATTGAATTTATATTATATAGAGAAGCAATAAAAATGCAGAATATCATTTGATATCTATTTATATCAAATATCTATTTAATATCTATTTATTTTTATTTAATTTAACATTTATTAAATAGTAATAGTTTATTTTAATTGTATATAAAATATTATATTGATTTTAGTAAATATATATTTGTTTATTTCATTTTTAACTATTATATATTTTAATATCAACATTAAAAAAATAGTTAGTCTTTAAAATTTTTAAAACATTTTTTTTCAAATAATTAATAAAATATAAGAATTATTTTTTATTTATAAAACTAATATTTTAGATATATATTGTCTTTGCTTTATTTTTGTTTTAAAGGAGTAGATAATCTACTTCGTTAATTTTTATGGTGTAATCATTTGATTTGTGTGAAGGGAAAATTTTAAAGATGAAAGTTTATCTTAAAGTTTAGTAACTTTGGTGAATCTCATTGTTCCTCTATCCAAACTTTAAAATGTTTGATGATAATTTTGTAAAAATGTTTAGATATGTAAATATTTTATATTACACAATATATAATATTGGTGATTTTTAAGCTAAAATAATTTTATACTAATTTATACTATAAAATTAGGGTGAATTCTATTTTTAGAAAAATAGAAATTGGATTTTAATAATTAAGTGTCTGGATTTTAATCAATTTGAAAATATTTCTTTAAAATGGTATAATAAGTAATCAATTCGGAAGTCTTTTTTGAACTCTTATAATAAATATTTGAGTTTTAATCAATTTGAAAGTCTTTTTCTAAATATCATAAAAACATTAAACACTAAAATTGGAAGTCTTTCTTTGAACTTGTATAATAAACGTTTAAATTTAAATCAATTTAGAAGTTTTTTTTTGAACTTGTATAATAAATGTTTGAATTTTAATTTATTTGAAAAAAAAAATCTAACTAATATAAAATCACTAAGCATTCAAATAGATTTATTTTTGCCAATTATTTAATAGAAAAATATCAATACTTTTACTGCAGAAAACTTGATAACTTATAGCTAAATGGAAAAGTATTTATTTATTTATTTCATTTACTTTTACCCCACAAGACTTAATAACTTATTCATCACGTGCAAAAAAGCATAATCTAAAATTTTAATGATTAAATTTTTATTCTTATTTATCGTAAAAACTAAGATGAGTTCTAGAATTCATGAAAGAACACCCTAGATGAATTTTTCATTTAGTAGAGAATTAAAAGACAACTACCTTCTTACTCTCCCTAGAAACAAATACATGTGAGAGGGAAAAGAAACCATGGAAAGTAGGAAGAGATGGTTGCGGGAATCTTGGAGAAATAGATAAGAGATTCAAAACCTGATGTTATTCCAATGGGGTATCCTTGAGCTCCATGCTTCCAATGGGTATCTTTGAGCTCCACCGAGATCCCGTGGAAACTTTTAGACCAATATTATATTGACTTTACATAAACATAATTATTTATTTAATTTTTATTTATTACATATATTAATATGAATATTAAATAAAATATTATAGTCTTTTAATTTATTAAAGAATACTTTTTTATATATTTTATAAAATATAATAATTTATTTTTAATTTATATAATTAAAATTTTAAGTATATATTGGCCTTGCATTATTTGTGTTTCAAAGAAGTTGATAATTTACTTTGTTAATTAGTCTGTTGCAATTATTTGATTTGTAAATTTCTACATTAATGTTTGAATTTTAATAATAAGTATAATAATAAGTGTTTGGATTTTAATCAATTTGAAAGTCTTTCTTTGAATTGGTATAATAATTGTTTGGATTTTAATCAATTTGAAGTCTTTTTTTAAACTGATATAATAAATGTTTGAATTTTAATCAATTTGAAAGCCTTTTTCTAACATGTATAAAAGCATTAAAAAATAAAATGGATTTATTTTTGTCAATTAATTAATATAAATTAATCAATAATTTTTTTGATTAATTGACCAAAATATAATTTTAATTTAGATAAATACTTCAAATTAAATATAGGGAATGATATAATTTTTTTTTAAGTTACTTTTAAATACATAAAATTTGATGATTATAGTTACATTATAGAGTTCTTGTTGGTGTGTTATCATTTGTAACACCCTCAATTACTATAAATATTTTTTTATTTAGTTTCATTTACTTTTACTTCACAAGACTTGATAACTTATGCACTGATTGGAAAAACATAAAGATAAATTTTAATGATCAAATTTTTATTTTTAATTAGCATGAAGGCTAAGATGAGTCTTGGAAAAGCGTAAAGATAAATTTTAATGATCAATTTTTTATTTTTATTTAGCATGAAGGCAAAAATGAGTCTTGTAATTCACCAGAGAACATCCTACATGAATTTTTCATTTAGCATACATCTATGAGGGAAACGAAGCCAGGGAGGGCTTGAGGAGAAGGTTGGAGGCATCTTGGAGATAGAGAGGAGATTCAAAACTGAACATGATGCTATTAAGGTGATGCATGATGCTGCCAATGGGGTATCCTTGAGCTCGACTGAGAGCCAATGGAAACCCTCAGACAAACTTGAGTCTCTAACTTATAAGCTATACTTAGTGTTCTTGATGCATGAGAACAACCCTTATTAGGCCACTGTCAAATCTGTTGTTTCATAATTGAGAATATTACGGGGGGATTAAACAAGATTACCATTTTCGTTGGTTGGGGGGAGTGCTCTTTCCCTTCAAAATTGTGAGAAAACTTAGAACAATAGATAAGTACTCTGAATTGGTAGGTTTTATTCTAGAAATGAATTGCATGCGGTTCCTTGGTCATTTTTTTCATTGGCATTCCTAGATTAACAGTGGTTTCAACCATGCCTTATCATTTCCTAGATAGAAATGGTTTACTAGGTTCCTCATTTGCATTTTTTGATCGATTCTCAAATTCCCTATGGCCGTGGGTTGGGATAGGAACTCTAGAGCCTTGGAATCACCTGGGTCCCTCAAGTTCATGGGTTGAGATAGTAGTTCTTTGGAGTCCCATAACAAATTGCGTCCATGGAGGTAGTGTGTTGAGATGAAATCCTTAGAGCCCTGGATAGTTCGGGAAGATATTAATCTAATTGATGTTATTGATTTAAGGACCGATTAGATGAAATTACTGTTCTTGAGGGTTGAGGTGGTTTGGCCTCTAGAAGCCCTGGTTGCTTCTATTTTGGTTTAATCCTTAACATCCAATATTCATGCTTGGAATATGGCGCGAGGGTGATTGGTTGAAAGATAGTTTTGGTTCAATTGAATCTATGGTTGTGTGGCACGTGCAATCTATTGACTTAGTTGGCATTTACATATGATAATAGGAGTATTTTTCTTATGGTGATCTATGAGCACTAGTATTGGTTATTATGTTGATCTTATAAGTTATTTTTCATGGTATCTATTCTATTTAAATTTTGGTTATATGGATAGTTCTATAATGTGCTCTTACTATGACTCATATTCATGATTTGATAATTTATTTGATACTTGATGAATTCATGGACTTACAAGTGTTGTTGTATCTATCTTTAGAGGCCATAGAGAATTTTTTTTTATTCTCAAGTGAATTTCAGATGTTTATGATCATATAAACATTCATGACCTGTAGCCTTTATGTTTATCATATGTTTGAGAAAATGTCTATCATGCATTAGGCATGTCTGGGTGAAGGTCTTATTCAAGTTTTGATTATTTTAATCATATTAGTTATGATTTTGGAAATTTATAGGAAGTTATGGGTAGTGACCTAGATGCTAGCATAAAAATTTGCATATATCTCATAATCGTTGGCACAAAATAGAGAAATTTGAGTCACAAGAGCTGCAAGAAATACCTATGGGTGTGGATGGAGCCTCATAATCGCATGAATAGTGTGTCAATGGTGCAATTGGGGTGTCAGATTTGTGAAAAATCAGTTCTAACTCAAGATATGATCATCAAAGGTTGTGGACTAACTTATGGGTGATGTAGTCCTCTTGAGAGGTATCAATAGGTTTCAAGTTTGTAGGCCCTTCTTAAATAATTGGAATAGGGAGGTCGGTTTATATCATAGTGACACTCACCTCATGTTTACCCTAGAGAGATTGTGAAAGTGGTTAAATGTGGGATGGGGAATTTCAAGGTGATATCGAAGGTTTGAGGTTTAAACACTTACACTAGATGGTATAAAAGCATATTATTATGCATGCATGTTAATTGTACATGTGTTTACTATGGATGCAATGTTTTGGTTATGGTTTTCATGTATGTAGTTAATGTTACAATTTTGTGTTATCATTCATGATGTTATTATATATATATATATATATATATATATATATATATATATATATATATATATATATATATATATATATATATATATATATATATATATATATATATTTCTAATCTGGACCCACTTGTGCAAATGTGTTAGCCTCCAATGAGATACATTGAGGTATGATTTGATTATCTATAAATTGGTTTATCTAACATGGTATATTCCCAAGAAATATAACATCAGATATGAAGAACATAATGATGTATTACAATTCTCATGACTCCCTTTACACACATGATGTCAATTCCATGGAATGTGAAAATTTGATTCAACAGTAACGAGAAGAGTATTTTTATGATATAATAGATACATTCATGATTCTGAGGATAGAGATGAAAAGTTGCAAGGTAGTTAATAACAAGTTGATTGAGGCACATAAAAGACTTTCCAAAGCTCAGGAAAAACAAGAAGAAGTTAATGTATTCATTCTTTAAAGTCTTCCATATTCTTAGAAGCAAGGACAAATGAGGATCAGTCATGGAGATAGGAAGGAGGAGAATACTAATGGGAAATATGGAATTAGGTATGTTAGAGTACACAAGTTGGATAGGGATGATGAAATAAAGAGTCTTCGATTCTTGGATACACTTGAGAGGTAGACTGGTGTGTATGGGTTTTATTCTAGTCGTTCTTCGATGAGACATATATTAGGTAGCTATAATACTAGTCTAGCCCATTTATTATTATTGTTAGTGTAGACCCATATTTTATTGTTGTGCCCCATAGAATCCCACTATTGTTATTTTTATTTCCTTATATTATTATTGTTATGAAGGCTATAATTATATTGTGACCCCTTAGGCTCCTATATATAAAAAAGATGTATGGTCATTTGTGTCATCTAAGAATTATTCATTTATGTGATGTAAAGGAGTTTCCCCCTCGAATAGGTTAATTTTAAAATTTTTAAACAATATTTTATTAGATTGTGTGATCTTGTTGGATAACATTCGGTATTAGAGCTTTGGATTTTATTGTTTGAGTGGTTGAAATAAGTAAATTCTATTTTTTCGCGATAACTTTTTTCTACGAGGATTTATAAGATGAAGTTGCAACGAAAAGGATATGAAATCTTTTTGAACTTCATGTACGAATTTAAGATCTTGTTTAGCTATATTTTGTAAGATATGGTCAGAAGAAGTTAGGTTTTCTACATGCTCCAGAATTTAGTCTTAAACAAGTGAACTAGGGAATATCGTCATAACTTGAATCTCAATGCGTATCAAATTTGAATTTCGTAAAAGGTGAATGAAATAGAACAAACTAAAGAATTTCTTGTATCATTTTCAAGACCTAAGGTCAAAACATGGATATGTGGCATTTTGTACAAGTTTTCTCTACTGAGCCAATCCATAATTAGGTCATCTTGAGAGATTTGGCCTAACTTCACCTTGAAGAATCCAATCTTGATCTGACTTGTGGAATTAGAAATATGACTTCTTAGGGCTAATACAATACATAATTTCAGACCTTGGTAGGCTCAAATTGTAGAGATAAGACAACTTCCATATCGTGCTTCTAAAAGCAAGAAGAATGTGTGGAATTGTTTAAAGAAATTTTTCATAACTTTTGTTTAAAAAATCCATTTCAAGTGATTCAAAAGGAATAGTGAAGCATAGATATCATTTTTTGGATTCCAAACTTCCTCGAAACAGAAAAATGGATACACCTAGTAATAAAGTAAAAAGATCTATAATGGTGTATGAAGAACAGGAATAAATACAACATGATATATCAAAATTACAAGACCAATTGAAACAAAATTTTCTCTCGTGAGGAGTAACAAAAAATGAATTGGAATCTAAGATGGATGTTTTAGAAGAAAAAATAAAAGGGGACACAGAGGTTTCTAAAGTAGAAATAGATGTGATGAATCCTAAGTTGGAAGGGTTGAGAAAGTTTTTGTAAGAAAGGCTTCCAAATGGTGACAGGGTAATCCATGAAAACATGATGAGGACAAAAGGAATATGAATTATGGCTTTAGAGACTCCAATTTGGGGTTTAAGAACCAACACATTCCAAAAATAGATATGACAAAGTTTGATGGCAAGGTTTCAGTAACATTGATACTATAGATGGACAAATATTTTGATTTGTATGATCTGAAATAGACACAGAAGGTATGCATTCAAGCTTTATATTTAGAAAAAAATAAATTTGTATGGTATGAATGGATTTATTCTCATAAAACACTTGTCACTTTTCCAATTTTTTAGGAGTAAATGATAGCACATTATGAGGATACAAAGAGCAACACCTTCTTGATCCAATTGATAAGTCTCAAACAAAAGGGTTCAATGGTGGAGCACACTAAGGAATTCCAGAAATTTAATATAAGAGTAACTGATATTCCATAGGAGCATAGGATTGATTTATTCATTAGGAATTTAGAGGATAAAAACCAACAAGAAGTTTTCCTTTGGGAACCTGATTCATTGGAGAAGGAATTCAAGGTGGCAAGAAAAGTTGAGAGAAAAATTATGGCAAATAGGAAATCCACCTCTCACAACTATAAAGATGGAAGTGTTGCTGATCCTAGCCTTCCACAATGTACAAAGTCGAAACCCCAAAAATTGGAGGAAAAACGAGAAAAAGGGATTTGTTACAGTTTTTATAGAAAAAACACTAAGTTCATACATGTACTAAGAAGAAATTGTTTTACATAGATTCTGAATAGAAGGAAGAAAAGGAAGAAGAAACATTAAAGGAAGAGAATATACACTAGGAACCAACCTAAGAGAAAGAAGAAATGAATTCGAGCATATGTTTTAATGCATTGGCAGGAATTAACACTCCTCAAACTCTCAAGATAGAAAGATATATCAAGAAGAAAAATGTAATAATGTTGATTGATTTGGGTATTACCCATAATCTAATATATTGTAAGATAGCTAAGGAGTTAAAGTGATTTCTATATCCAACACGATAGTGTCAAAAAATAGTTACAAATGGAGGAACTATTAATTTCTCGAGAAAGTGCCATAATATCAAGCTGGTCATGGGTAAATATGTATTGAGGGCGAAAACGCGAAGTTGGGAAACACTTTTTGGCATGAGATAGAATTCGGGAGAATTTTTTAATCTCTCGGCCGAGAAAAAAAGTCAACTAAATTTCTCGGCCGAGAGTTTTCAAAACTCTCGTCCGAGAGATTTTAAATATTTCGTATTTTCTCGGACGAGAGTTTTCAAAACTCTCGGCCGAGAGTTGTGTCACAAAACTCTCGGCCGCAAACTCTCGGCCGAGAGTTAGAAAAACTCTCGGCCGAGAGTTTGCGCAATAAAACTCTCGGCCGAGAGTTTTTCTAACTCTCGGCCGAGAGTTTTATTGCGCAAACTCTCGGTCGAGAGTTTTTAAAACTTTTTCCCGGGAGTTTTCCCGCGCATAAATTGGTTTAAAACTCTCGGCCGAGAGTTTTAAAAATTTCTCGGCCGAGAGTTTTTCTCGGCCGAGAGTTTCTGGTCAACAAAAAACTCAGAAAACTCTGCAGTTTTGAGAAACCTGCAACTTTGGAGGGACAGAACACCTACAAAAACAAAATTTTATATGTCGGACCAAGTACCATTAGATTCGTCTCTAAATCTAGTTTTTGATGATGTGAGATTTATGGAGTTTCATTAAAAAATTCAATTTTTATTAATTTTTTACTAAACTATGTCACTATGGAATTTCATTGTTCGAAAAATTGCACTGAATGAAAATTCAATAACTTTCAAACGAGGACACCAAAAAATTTAAAAAAATCATAGTGCACTTCCTCTCCATGTCTACTTCAAAAGGGTACTCTCATTTTTCTTATTGACGATCACATTGAAAAGAAAATCAAAGGATAATAAAATGTACTGAAACATCACTGTTTTTTTATCTTCGTCCATTTCAAAAAATAATAAAAAATAGTGATTTGATCCGAAAATTACCAAAAAATAGTCTGTGCACTAGTGCAATATATGCAGATTATGATGCTATGGTTTTTTTCCAAAAAATGAATAACCTTCCCTAAAAAAATTAAAGGATAATAAAGTGACTATTTATGTTTGCCTGAAAATTTCAAGTATATGCAGTTAGTAAACAACAAATTTACCCCTCCATATGTCAATATTTTTTTAAAAAAAAAATATCGGTATGGAGGTAAGACAATTCTCTACAATTCTTGTTTTTATGTCAAAGCATAATTTGCGATAAAAATATGAGTTTAGTGGAGTTGAAGTTGAAAAACATAGAAAATTACAATTTTCAACGTCAAAAAAGGGCAAAAAGTGTTTCCCAACTTCACATTTTCACCCTTGAATAGTCCAATGCTTTCAATTCCAATGGGTGGTGTTGATGTTGTACTAGGTGTCCAACGGTTACAATCTTTGGGAATGATATATTTTAATTTTCAAGAAATTTTTTTGAAATTTTTTTGGGAAGGAAAGGAAATTGAATTAAGGGGTATTGCAGGGAAACCAAGGAAGATAGTCAACTCTAATGGCATTAATTTTTTTTTGAAGAAAAAAAATTAGAGCGTAATTACACAATTATACTTACTACAGGTTCAAACATCAAAATAGTTTACTTCTAGAAATATCCAAAAAGTCTTATACAATCATTCCAAGGTATTTGAAACTCCTAAATGACTTTCACCTATTCATGATTATGGTCATATTATTAACTTGATTCCAGTAAGTGTTCCTCCAAACATCAGGCCTTACAAATATCTTTATGCCCAAAAGAGCAAAATGGAACATATGGTTGTAGAAATGAGGCTAGTATAATTCAACCTAGTCAAATTTATTTCTCTTCTCTAGTAGTATTCATGCAAAAGAAGGATGGGTCATGGCATATGTGTCTAGATTGTAAGGAGGTAAAAAATATCACTATTAAAGATAAATTACCCATTCCTCTCATTGAAATATTGGTCGATGAATTACATGGAGAAGTTTTATTCACCAAGTTGGATCTTCTTTTAGGATATCATAATATTAGAATGAAGACTGAAGACATTCTGAAAACAACATTCAAAACGCATGAACATAATTATGAATTTCTGGTCATGCCTTTTTCCCTTACTAATGCACCTTCCACATTTCAAGATTTGATGAATTCCATTTTGAAACCCTTAATTAGAAAATATGTGTTACTATTTTTTGTTGATATACTTATCTACAACAAGTATTGGAAGGATCATGTTCAACATATTGAAACGATGCTCAAATTATTAGAGGAGAAAAAATTATATATGGAAACCTTCAAATATTTCTTTGCAGTACAGGAGGTGGAATATTTCATTCATATTGTATGTCATGATGGTGTTAAGGTAGAGCATAAAAAAATTAAATCGATTAAGAAATGGAAAATTCCCAAAACCCTAAAGCATCTTCGAGGATTCCTCTGGTTGACAGGGTATTATCACAAGTTTGTTAAGAATTATGGGGAGCTAGCTTAACGTAAGTAGTCCAAAAGAGGGTACTTTTCTTATCTTTTGCAGTTTTCAAATTCTGTCAAATATTTTTTGCCTCTTGCTCCATATCTACCAGCATTTTGGGTCCAAGCATTAATTTGGTTTCAATACTATTCCAATTTATGGCAATCCTGTATCTCCTCCCGTATAATGCTTCGAGGGGACTCATTTTTAGGGACTATTGGTTCCCATTGTTGTATGCAAACTCAACTAAATGTTTGTAATCTTCCCACTTTATTGGCTACTACATCACACACATTCTTAACATGTCTTCTACCACTTGGTTCACCCACTCGGTCTGCCCATCCCTTTGTGGATGATAGGCGGTAATGAACTGGATTTGTGTGCCTAGACCGTGAAGAATTCCTTCTAGAAATGTGAGGTAAACATTATGTCCCAGTTTGAGACGATTGTTTATGGAATAACGTGTAGTCTAAACACTTCCCTCATGAAAATGTCAGTCGTTTGTATTGTTTTATAGTTTGAATGAACTGGTATGAAGTGGATGGCCTTTCTGAATTTGTCTACCACCACTATTATGGAATCATTATGCCTCTTAGTTTTTGGTAAACCTGTAATAAATTTGAGTGAAATGACTTCCCACTTCCACTCTGGTACATGTGTAGGTTTTAGCAAACCTGTAGGGTGTTGAAGTTCCACCTTGACTTGCTTACATCGTATACACTTAGTTAAGTATTCGAAAATGTCCTTGTGCATTCTTGGCAATAAATAATCTGTTCTTATTGTTGTTAGCATTTTCTCATAGCCAAGATGGGAAACATAAGGACTTCGATGATATTCATCTAGAATCAGCTCTTTCAATGCTAATTAATTTGGAATATATATATTTCCTCGAAAGATCAATAATTGCTCATTATTCACGTTGTAATCTGATTGTTTCCCTTGGCTGTCCTCTTACTGTGCTTGTTTCCATAGAAGCTGGTATTCAAGATCTCTTTTTGCTGCTTCTTTAATTTGATCTTGAAACTTGAATTCCACCTGATTAAAATATATTTCGTAAATACAATGTATCATTCTACTTAAAGCATCAACAACCCATTTCTCTTTACCCTTTACATGATCAATTTCGAATTCGAATTCACTCAGAAATGCATTGAACCTCATATGGCAAGCATTCAGGTCAGTCTGCTTGAAATATCTAGTCAAGTTGCTATTGTCATTTCTAAACAAAAATAATTTTCCTAATAAGTAGTATCTCCATACCTTAAGTGCATGAACTACAATATTTAGCTGTAAATCATAATTAGAATAACCCTGTTCATGTTCCTTCCATTTTCTAGATTCATAAGAAATTACTTTTCCATCTTGGGTCAACACAGGACCAACTCCCTCTTGACATGTGTCAATGTAGACTTCAAATTCATTGGTTGGTTCAACTATTATTATCACAGGGGAAATAGTTAATAATTGTTTCAGTCGTTCAAAGCTATCTTGGTACTCATTGGTCCACTTGAATGTTCGTCGTTTCCATTGTAAGGAAGTAATAGGGAATGAAATTCGGGAAAATCCCTCTATGAAACGTCAATAGTATCCAGCCAAACCCATGAAGACAGTATGTATACTACATTCCTAGGTACTGGCCATTCCATTATACTCTTTATTTTTTCTAGGTCTACTGATATCCCTTCAGCTTAAATCACATGACAAAGGTACTGGATTTTCTCTTTATAGAAATAAAATTTACTGAATTTTGCATAGAGATGATGGTCTTGCAACATTTTTAGCACTATTTGTAAGTTCTCTTTATGCTCTTACATGGTATTAGACTAAATTAATATATTATCAATAAAATTCAAAACAAAACATGTCCAAAAACGGATGAAATATGCCATGGGTCAGACTCATGAAGGTTGCAGGTGAATCAGTTAATCCAAATGGTAGGAAAATGAACGCATAGTGGTCGTATCGAGTCGAGAAGGTTGACTTGTATATATCTTCATATTTTATCTATATCTGATCATATTTGGACCTCAAATCTATTTTGGAAAACACAGTTGCACCCTGTACTTGATCAAAGAGATCACCTATCTAGGGTAATGGGTACTTGTTCTTAATGATAATCTTGTTAGTATTTTTGTATTCTATATACATACGAAGTGTATAATCCTTCTTAATAAAAAAAATTACTGGTGCCCCCCAAGGGGATATGCTAGGATGGATGTATCCCTTTTTCAACAGCTCTTGCAGCTGCATCTTCAACTCAGTCAACTCTGGTACACTCATCCGGTATGGAGGTTGTGATACCAGTGCTACCCCTGGCATTAACTCTATTGTGAAGTCATTATTGCTTCTGAGAGGAAATCCTAGTATGATTTCAGGAAACAGATCAATAAAATCCTGAATCATTGAGATGTTCTCCAATCTAGGGGTCTTATCTTTAGAGTTGACAAACCCCCCTTGAATGTCGTAAATCTGACACCATTTTCTTATGCATTTACCTAAGTGGGATGAAGGTGCCATCATCATCCAAATAGTTGATGGTTTTCTTTTTGCACTCCACTAGAGACCAATGTCCCTCCAACCAATCCATTCCTAGGAGAAAGTCATAAGAACCCAAAGGTACAATATTCAACTCTAAATTTATATGTTGGTTACCTACAATAAGGTAACAACCCATTACCTTGGCATTAACCCTTCTTCTTTCCCTGGTAGCTAGTTGCACCAATGAACGATATTTAAATTTTTGAACTTGTAGATTACATTTTTCAACTATTTTGGAGCTGATGTAACTTAAACTAGCACTAGGATCAACCTAAAAAGATACAGGTTGGGAAACAAGTTTTCCTTCAAGTTTTATCATATTCGGTTGTTATTATGCTTTTCAATATTCTAGCGCTACATTGATTGTAGGGATATTTCTTACTATATCTCCAACCATGGATTCCCCTGCAAATTGGGTACAAACTCATTTTTGTCCCGGTGGGGACAATTTTCATAGTAGTGGCCTTCACCACAACCCTCACATTGAAATGGAAGTCTTTGTATTTGACCATGGTCTGTTATGCTAGATGCCTCAGTGGGACTATCCTCTGTCTACAATTTAGGATTTTGCTGACTCCTTTGAGGTTGCCTATTGAATGTGTTCCTTGCAGAATTTTTGAGATTACCCGGTCCGTTACTTTTAAAACTCGGAGCACCTTTCTGAATCTTCTTTGATAACCTTTTGTTTGTTTCTCCTTTCTGTTTCAACTGTTTATAGCACATTTGTTCCTTTCGAATAGCCTCATCCATGGTTCTTGGATTGCCGAATTCAATCTTCTCTTTCATATGGGCAGGCACACTACGTAAAACCCATTGCACCTTCACTTTTTCATCTCGAAGATAGGGTAAATACCTCAATAAGGAAGTGAATTTAGTTATGAATTCATCCATCATCATTTCTCCCACTCTTAGATCATGAAACTCTCTGGATTTCTCATAGTAAAAACATTATGTTATGTATTTATCCTTAAAATACTGTTGGAACTCATCCCAAGTCATGTTCTGATCTTCTATTTCTCAAACGTTTTTAACTTCATCCCACCACAATGTATCTTTTTCTTGGAGTTGATAACTAGCTAGTCGGGCTTTGAGTTTACTGCTGTATTCGTAGACCTGAAAATATTTTTTCATGTTAATAAGCAATTCTTCTACAACCTCCTCTGCTTATCCATCAAAGGAGGGTGGCTTTATATTTCTAAACTCTCCTTGTAACTCCAATTTTTGTCACTTCACTTCCTGCTAATCTAAAACATTACCAGATTCTGCCTCGATATATGCTCTACTTTTGTTACTTCGTTGAGTCTGACTTCCTTCAGGTTCATCATCAGCATGTTGCTAACACTCACCTTCATTTTGAGAGCTTTGTTCAGGACTGGGTTGATCAACGCAATGATTCTATCTGTCGAAGATAATCTTTAAAATTATCTCCTACTCATGCATTAGTATCTCATTATCATTTCTAACCTGAGACATCTCAATTTTTAGTTGTTGAACCATGTCGAGTAGTCATCTAGTCTAGCATTGATGTTCCTCTAGTAACCTGCTGGTTTGATGGTGCTAGTCCACACTTAGCTGCACCCACATCTCTGGTTTAATTTATGGATTTATTAGGGGATTAGCTTCTCTTGTTTCTCTGGCCATCTAATTTCCAAGTCCCCTCCTCATTGCGACTTGTCACTAACTTTCTTTCATGTTGTTCTCACTCTGTACAATTTCAATACCTTTATTATTACTAGAATTGCCCATTTGGTCCGAGTGTGGAAAATTTCCTCTGATACCACTTGTCACCCACACTTCTACCTTAATTCTATCTTACAGGTTAACATATAAAAAAAATTACCAAGACAAAACAACTAGTAATATATGTGCCTTTACACTATATACATTACATAGAATTTAATAAGCAATCTTGTCAATATTAATGTTTTGTTTTTACAATATGGCAACATGTTCTTTTTTACCATCAATGGATTAGACCTTTGATTAGATATACTTACATAATATTGAAATTATTAAAGAGGAAGGGTTTTGAATTGGGAATTCTGATCACTGATAGGAAGTCCTTAGGCTTCTACCGTCGCTCCTGGTCGAATGCTATCCTTACTTTGAATTTCTCAAATCTTCTATACGGGTGTCTATTAGTTGATGTGCGTTACATGTGGGCCACTTTTTTCCATTGATCACATGGAATTTAATCGAACGTCTACGATGTTTTGAGGGAGAGTTAGGGTAACGATGCCCTGTCCATGCCTGGCAGCTCCATTCCTTTATGTGATTGCTCAAATCAATCTGTACACTAGGTAATTCATCCCTGCAGTGGTTATTTGCCCTCTCTTTTCCATAAGAGGTATGGTCTCCTTGTATCTCATCTGCCTACAATTATTAATCCATTTGTACAGTGGTTTTTATTTAGGGTTTTTAGATCTCCCACGAATTTAAATTTATATTGCAGACTTCAAGATATTCTTCTCAACAAAATCCGTGGTGAGGGTTAGAATGTTTCCTCTGGTGAAACCTCTAGAGGAATGTACTGGTAATTTATTGCTCCACATTATTCAACACTTAACTTGTTGAAAAATGGTAATTTTTTTAGGTTAACCCGACTATGTTTTTATCAATTTCTTTTTAGATTGTCACGGTTACAAGGGTCCCAATTATCCTGGATACTAGCATGCAGAAATCATTGTCCAGTTGCTTCAACGTCTATGAGGGTTTCACCCCAAATTCGAATATGTATACACTCTCTCTTGGTTATCTCATGTATGCGTTAATTGGTGATATTTTTGCGTGTGCTGAGGGTTCACCCTCATTATCTTTGTGACAGGCACATCAGAGTCCGACATTGACACCGTGTTATTTTGGGTTTGGTTCCTCTGAGGGTTCAAGTTTTTCTGAATGATTTTTTATGGTTGTAGTAAGGGTTCTTAAACCCACTGTCGAGGAATACCATCCTTTATTTGGAAGGGTTTTATTGTACCCATATTGTATAAAACGATTGATACTTGTTGTTTTCCCATTTTGGTGCTCGAGCATTTCTCAACTCGAAATGTTTAATGGCTTAATTTATCGCTCTGCACAGGATTACCATTGCATAATTTTGTGTTTATATAGAGCACTATTAAATTTTAATGAGTGGTAGACATTTCTAGTTTCCTGTAGAATGCATGTAATAATTTTCTGATTTTGTAAATATCTCCTTTATTAAATGACTGCATAGAGGAACTTCTCAGTTTGCTGACATGGTATTTCTGTCTATGTCTCTCATTTACGCACTAGCACTGTATGGTTACGTGGACTTGTTTTTCTCCATTTTTTTTTAAAGTAATTCATACAGATTCACTTTCTCACTCTCACTGTTAGCAGCTTAATAAAATTTATAGTTTCTCCTTCTGTTCCGATGGTTTTCTGTAAAATCTATATTTTATTCATTACACCATTGTACTGTCTCCTTCACATTTATTTTTTAACACGAGGACAAGGTCCCTTGCCCTATGCTCCTACGAGGCTAATGTCTAAAATTTTCAGTCAAGTATAGCTACATGGTTTCTGAATTTACTTAATTATTATTCATTTCCAGCCCTAGATCCATGTAAAATATGTCATTCTTCTATGTAACATTTAACATTATATCAGTACAATATTCTATTATGGAATTATCTGGCCCCTTACGACTATATTAATATGTTTATGTATATGTATATCTATTTCATTGTGGAATAGGTACACTTCATTACAACAAACAGATTACGATGTTAACAAAATCTTTTCATGTAAATAATATCGTATCTTTCTTACACTATCACATATTTCAACCATGTTTATTCATATGTTAGGGAGTTTAGAAATTCCTAGGTGATTAAACTGTTAAATGGAATTATCTAAGAATGCGTTAATTTATGGTACCGCCCTCAACTCTCCCCGTGCTCCTAATTAGAGTTTAAGGTAGTGGATTAATCAGTAGAAGTTGGCCTCAAGACTCATGTCCAACCTTTATTTCGATTGGGTTTCATAGTTCCACTTACTTCGATTGGGTTTTAGAGTTTCAGTGGTCAGAAACCAGTTCTGGCCACTTTCCTTTTGCAGGAGGTGGTTGTTACCATTTTTTCATAGAACCCCTTCTCCTCACTGAGATTTCTATTTATTTGCAGAGGAGAAGGTAATTGTTTTCTATTTAACCATTCCTTTTAACTGTTCTGGAATCTTTGAATTATTTACCAATCAGTTATAGAAATTCTAAATATAATTCTTTTATGCATGAAATATAAACACAAGTTCAATAAAAAGTCTTAACTTATTTACCAATCTTTCTCTTAATAACCAAATGTAACTTAACAGGGTCAAAAGTAAAATAATTGAAATTTGGACTTTTACAATTTATGTTTCAGAGAGTAGATAATTTACTTTGTTAATCCTTGTGGTGCGATAATTTGATTTGTGTGAACAATTTAGATGCTTTGATTTGCATTTTTCTACATTGGTTTTTAATTTTAATATTAAGTGTAATAATTAAGTATTTGAATTTCAATCAACTTGAAAATCTTTCTTTAAATTGGTATAATAAGTGTTTGGATTTTAATCAATTTGGAATTTTTTTTTGAACTAGTATGATAAGCATTTGAACTTTAATCAATTTGGAAGCTTTTTTCTAACTGGTATAAAAATATTAAGCATTAAAATTGGAAGTATTTTTTTCAACTATTATAATAAGTGTTTAGATTTAAATCAATTTGGAAGTCTTTTTTGAACTTGGATAATAAGTGTTTGAATTTTGATCAATTTGGAAGCCTTTTCCTAACTGGTATAAAAGCATTAAACATTAGTATGGATTTAGTTTTTTCAATTGTTTAATAGAAATTTATCAATCATTTTTTTTATTAATTAACCAAAATATAATTTTTATTTAAAAAAGTAATTTAAATTAAATATAGGAAATGATATAAATTGTTTTTTATAGTTAAAAAAAATACATAAATTTGAATGATTATAATCACTTTATATAGTTTTGATTGATGTGTTATCATCTGTAACACTCTAAGTTACTATAAGTGTTTGTTTATTTACTCTCACTCCACAAGACTTCATAACTTATGCATTCAATGGAAAAGCATAACCATAAATTTTAATGATTAAATTTTTATTTTTATTTATCATGAAGGCTAAGATGAATCTTTGAATTCACCAAAGAATACCCTAAATGAATACATCTCTGGGAAAAGAAGCCAAGGAAGATAATTTCCTTCTCACTTTCCCTAGAGATAAATACACCTCTGCGAAAAAAAGCCGAAGGAATCTTCGAGAAATAGATAAGTGATTCAAAACCTGAGCAAGACATTATTAAGGTGAGGTATGATGCTTCCAATGGGGTATGCTTGAGCTCAACTAAGAGCTAGTGGAAACTTGACAGAAATATTATATTCACATTACATAAACACATTTATTTGTTTAATTTTTATTTACTACATATATTAATATGAATATTAAAAAAAAAATATCATTGATTTTACATAAACGCATTTATTTATATAATTTTTATCTACTATGTATTAATATATGAATATTAAAAAAAATATTATAGTCCTTTTAATTCTTCAAAAACTTTTTTTCCATATATTTAATAAAATATAAATAGTAATTTTTAATTTATAAAATTACTATTTTACTTATATATTTTCTTTACATTATTTGTGTTTCAAAGGAGTTGATAATTTACTTTGTTAATCATTGTGTTGCAATCATTTGATTTGTAGTTTTCTACATTAGTGTTTGAATTTTAATCAATTTGGAAGTGTTTTGGATGATTATAGTTACTTTATAGAGTTTTTATTGATGTGTTATCATCTCTAACACTCCCAATTACTATAAATATTTTTTTATTTAGTTTCATTTACTTTTATTACACAAGACTTGATAACTTATGCACTAAGTGGAAAAGCATAAAGAGAAATTTCAATGATTAAATTTTTATTTTAATTTATCTTGAAGGGTAAGATGAGGCTTGGAATTCACTATAAAACACGGTAGATAAAATTTTCATTTAGGAGAAAACTAGAATACAATCACCTTCTCATTCATTGTAGAGATAAAAATGCCTTTGAGGGAAAATAAGCCAAGGAAGGTAGGAGGAGAAGGTTGGATGGATCTTGGAGAAAGAGAGATGATACTCAAATCCTAAATAGGGCATTATTAAGGTGAGCAAGGACGCTTCCAATGGGGTATCGTTGAGCTAGATTGAGAGCGAATGGAAACCTCGAGATAAACTTGAGTCTCTAAGTTGGACTAAGTGGTCTTGATTCCCGAGAAAAAACCATCTTAAGTCATTGTCAAATATGTCATTCTGTAATTAAGAAGCTTAGGTGGAGAATTGAATACGATTTCAATTCTTATTAGTTTTGCGGGTGGGGGGGAGTATTTCCCTTGTGAATTATTAGTCAACTTAGCACAATAGATAGGTACTCCAAATTGATAGGTTTTTTTCGAGAATTGAAGAATGTTGTATGTGGTTCCTTGGTCTCTTGTTGTCATTGGCATGGATAATTTCCTGGATTGACAGTGGTTTCAACCTTTCCTTGCCATTTCCTAGATAGGCATGGTGTAGTGGGTTCCTCATTTGAATTTTATTATGGATTATCAAGTTTTGTATGGTTGTGGGTTGGGATAGGAACTTTGGAGCCATAGAAAAACTTGGGTCCCTCGAGGCCGTGGGTTGAGATGGTAGTTCTTTGGAGTCTTGTAATAACGTGGGTCCGTGGAGGTACTGGGTTGATATGGAATATTTACAGCCCTAGATATCTTGGGAATAGATTAATCTAGTGAATGTTAGCAATTTATGGACTGATTAGGTGAAATTAGTATGGTTGAGGACTCAGGTGGTTTTTCGTATAGAAGCCCTATTTTTTCTATTTTTTGTTTAACCCTTATGATCCAACATTCATACTTGAAATATGGCACGGGGAATATTGGATGAAAGTGTAATATCCCCTTTTCAGGAATTTCTGCAATATGGTCCAAAGGGACGCTGTATAAGGAAGTTAATGAAAAAATAAGATGGAAGGGGACTTGGATCCCTTATTTAAAAAATCATACACTACACTTCCAGAAGTTTGAGCTCAAAGAAATCCCTCTAGGTGGGTAAAACAGATCTCCCACACCTAGGTATCTAAGAAAAGTGCCCAAAGAGTGAGCTACAACAATATATGAACATAATAATTTAACTCTACAAATATGAGCATTCCAACAAAGGGAATATAATGCAGCCATCATGTTCATTAATATATCAGCAAAAATATACAGAAATATCATGAGGGACAAGCCACTCAAGCAATGGGAATCAATCTCCAATGATTAGAACATGGAATACATGAGATGCTACAATTACACAAAATGCTGGAGAGCAGTGACTGCGCAATATATATAAGTGTAGTTGCTGCTATAGATGTGCATACATGAAATATGGCTGAAATATAAAAATAAATGCCCAAGAATAGAGGAATGGGCTCCAATACAAGATTTCTAGCCAATCTAGGAGAGATTGCTAGAAATGCTAGAGAATGTACAATGTGACAATTAAATTGTCACTGCAACTGAATCAAAATATGAAATGAGGCTGTATCAGATCAGAAATAATGATTCCCTCCTCTGATAGTGTATCTAAGAAAAAGTTTGATTCATTTACTCAGAAACAATCCCTCCTGATGAGCTCAAATGAACCTCCCAGCAACTGCCTGCAAAATAACGCAGATCTCGTTGGAGACTACGTTGTGAGGGAAGATGGATGGTTGGTCTGATGCCAATGATATGGAAATATGCCCAGGATTCCTCCTCACTGATCCTCCAATGGATGGCCAAGCCCTCCACTGAAAGGAAAGCCAAGGAATGACTCAAGAGATCCTCTGTTGCTGCACCCTGCAGCACAAAGTTATCCTGCTTGAGGAATAACGCTTTGAATGAAGGAGGTAGCTTTGGCCAAAAGCCGAAATGGGGAAATGTAGCTCTGGAACCTCTCCTTCCCTAAGGATGAGGTATGGATTCCCGACCGGGAACACCCTTGTGCTATGCAACACTACACCCTTGCTAATCAGTAAGAGGAGCGTAGTCTCAACAGACCCAAGAAAATAATAATCAAGCATGCATCACAATGGCTCTCCTCCTCTTCATATATAGTAAGTGCTCCTCTCCACCATGGGTCCCATCCACATGTGCCTCCCAACTCATGCAAGTGATCCTCCTCTAAAACTGCGTAGTCCATCAAGGAGATACATTACATCTAGACAGTGCATGTGGACTTGGTCAAAATGACTAGATCAAAAATGATCCAATCCTGTTCACACCATAAGGTGCTCAAATCAACTGGTTTATTCTTCCTCCTTTCACATGAGGAGTGTTATTCTTCCTCCTTAGGGATTATGGGGCCTTATTACCCCCTTTATTTACTGATCTAGGATAAAATAAACTATAATATTCAATTTAGATAAAATCTAAATTTTTGGTATATTACATAAAGAGAGTTTTTGTTCAGCCAAACCTATGGTCATGTGATATGTGGAAGTCCTTGACCTAGTTGGATTTTTCATATGATAATATGAGAAATTTTCTTATGGTGATGTATAAGAAATTTTACTGGTTATTATGTTGATATTATAGCTGATTTTTCATGGTTTCTATTATGTTTATATGTTGGTTATATGCATGGTTCTATAATTTTCTCTTGCTATGGCTCTTGTTCATGATTTGATAAGTTATTGGATGGTTAATGAATGCATGGGACAACAAGTGTCGTTGTAGCTAGGTTGAGAGGCCATAGAGCCTTCTTGATGATTTTCAGATGTTTATGATTAGATAATCATTCATGACCTGTAGTCTCTATGTTTATCATATGTTCGAAGAAATTTATATCATGCATCACGAATGTCTTGGTCAAGTATAGATGTTTTAGTATTGTACTCAACTTATTATTTTGGAATATTATAGCCAGTTCTTAGTAGTGGCCTATAGGGTAGCCTAAAATAGTGGCATATATCTCGTAATATTTGGCACAAAACTGGATGTTTCATAGCACAACAGGTGGTAGGAAATATTATGGGTGTGGGTGGAGCCTCATAACCACATGAAAAGTGTGTCAAGGGTGCGATTGTGGTGTTATTCTCGTGAAAAATATGTTACAGTTCAAGATATGGTCATCAGAGGTTGTAGACTGACTTCTGGGTGATCTAGTCCTCTTGAGAGGTATCAATAGTTTTTTGGTTTGTATGCCCCACTTGCATAACTGGAACTTGGAGGTAAGGTGATAACATATTGAGATTCAACTCTTGTTTACCCTCGAGAGATTGTAAAAGTTGGTAAATGTGGGAGGGAACATTACAGTGTGGTATCAAAGCTTCCATTTCTAAACACTTGGATTAGATGGGCTAAATGCATATTATTATGCATGCATGTTGATTATACGTGTTTACTATGCACACTATATTGTGGTTATGGTTATCATCTATGTAGTTAGTGTTATAATATTGTGTTATCATGCATGATGTTGATATTTTGGTGTCATTATATATATAGTGATAATCTGGACTGAATTTTGCAAATGTGTTAGCCTCCCCTAAGATACATCGAGGTATGATTTGATTATGTCTATATTTGGTTTCTCTAACATTGTATGTTTGCAGGAAATATAAGATCAAAGATCAAGAAAATAATGGTGGATTACAGTTCACATGACTCCCCTTAAAGGTCGGATTTGAATTCCATGGAAAGGGAAAAGTCAGTTGATTGAGGTAAATGAAAGAATTTTTGGAGCTAGGGAAAAGAAAGCATAAGTTAATGTAGTCATTCTTCAAATTCTTTCAGATTTGTAGAAGCAATGACATATGAGGATCAATCATGTAGATAGTAAGGATGAGAATACTAATGGGAAGATGAAATCATGTCTCATAAAGGGCACAAGATGGATAGGGAGGATACAGTAAAGAGTGGCATATTCTTGGAGACACCTGATAGGAGGACTGGTTTGTATGGGTTTTATTCTAGTGCTTCTTCCAAGAGACATCTAGTGGGTCCCTATAATACTTGTGTAGCCCCTTTAATGTTATTGTTATTGTATCCCCTCTTTTTATTTTTTTTTCCATGTAGCCCCTAGATTATTATTATTGTGCCCCATAGAAGCCCACTATTCTATTTTTTTGTTTGTATATTATTATTGTTGTGTAGGCTCTAATTATGTTGTTACCCATTAGACTTCTATATATACCAAAGAGGTATTTTCATTTGTATCATCCAATAATTTTTTGTTTTTGTGATTTAAAAGAGCTTTCCACCTCAAGGAGGCTAATTTTAAAATTGTTAATCTCTATTTTCTTCTGTTTCGTGATCTAGTTTCATTACATTTGGTATAAGAGCTTTGGATTCGAGGGTTTCGCTGCTTGAAAAAGGTCATCTTGGTATTTTCTCAATAATTTTTTTCTACGAGGCTTCAAATGTTGAAATTACAACCACAAGGTTATAAAATCTTGCTGAACTTCATGTACAAATTTTTGATCTTGTTTAGCTATATGTTATAAGATATGGTCTGAATAAGTTAGGTTTTTTGTAGGCTCTAACATTGAGTCTCAATCAAATAACCTAGGGAAAATTGTCATAACTTTCTCAATGAGCGTAAAATTTGAATTTCATAAAAAGTGAACGAAAGAGAAAAAACTGTCATTTTTTGTGTAACATTTTAGAGGTCGAAGGTTGAAATAATGACACGTGGCATTTTGTATAAGTTTTCTCTATTGAATCAATACATAATCAGGTCATCGTGGGAGATTTGGCATAAATTTATCTTTAAGATTCTAGTCTTGGTCTCACTTTAGGGATTGGGAAGAGGATTAGAGGGCTACCAAAAGACAAAAATTCAAGCCTTGGCAGGCTTGAATTGAAAATATAAGACCATATCAATATCGTTGTCCTAAAAGAAAGAAAAATTTGTGTATTATTTTAAGAAATTTTGTATAAAATTATTTAAAAATTCTGTTTGAAGTGATTCAAAGGGAATATTGAAGCATATATATTATTTTTTGATTCCAAAACTCCTCAAAATAGTAAAATGGATACACCTAGTCAGCGTTACATAGTAATTTTTCACCAGGCTCACTTCTCATCCTCGATCCTAAAGTGCCCCATGACAAACCTTGTGCAATGTTTCCACCATGAAGAAATATGTAAAGAAATCCCCTAAAAACTAAAAGAAAATTTCCTTGGAATATTACTGAAGGAACTTGGTCAAAACCCTACTTTTCTGGGTCAAAGCATTTTCTAGTTTCATGCTTACGCTGATGTCAGATTGACAGTTCTGGCTTATCATTGCCAGCGCCCTTATTTGTTTTAAAACCATGGTGATCCCTTTCTAACTATGTTTCCTCAAATGGAGGAGAAGCTTCGACCTCTAGAAGTTCTAGGGCGGTGATTTTTTTGTTAAACGGTGGTGATAGAGTCGATCTCTCTCATTTTAGAGCTTTGATCTCATCCATGGGGGTTTATTCCTTAGAAAGTAGACCCTCCTCCTCCTTTCATGGGCTCCCAAAATATTCTCCCTTCGTATAAATTGGTCCCCATCCTTCCACTATTGGTTGGTCATTGTTGGGCTAGTCTGAAATCTCGTTGCCTTTACATTCGTGCACTGTGATAATGCGTAAGTTGTTCGAGAGAAGGAATGCATTAGAGCTTTGGTGAAGGACTCAAATTTTCACCAAAGGGAGGGTGAAAACATCAAGGTCTAGGTTTTCAGCTATTCCTTTAATATTTATGAATAAAACATCTGAATTTTTCTTTTTATATTTGTCTCATATTTTATGAAAATATTCTGGTACTCCTTGATCTTGTAGTTATCTAATGTTTATGATTATTATGTATTAGACTACATTTGTTGTTTCCTCTTGATCAATAGTAGGTATTCATGTGCCACCAATAGCAAGGAGTGAGCCTAAAATGATCGTGTATCAAGGTTATCATCAATAGGTTCGAACATAGCATGAAGAAAAAGGTACCTCTATCTCTTTTCTTGTCGCATTTTGAATATTAGTTAAGAAATATTTGTATTAGAAAGTATATCAAGTTGCTAGACCCACTGTAGGGCTAGAGAGATCACCTATGTCTACAGAGGGGATTTATCTTGACAACAGAATTGGCAACACCACTTGGGATCTTATCGTCTTAGCCTTCCTTTCCTGGACAAATCTTGGATCAGTTTGTCGATTACCGAAATCTAAAATTTCTTAGGTCTCTGTTACTTTTCATAGGGTTTGATAGTCATTTCACTGTGTGAGGTATGGTTTTGGTCTGAAACTTCTTCTTTTTTTCCTTTTTATTAGCGACCATTGCATTTTCTGTTTGCACAGTAGCGATACTGACATTTTTCTATATAGCACAACTGTGTTGATTTGTCTTGCAGCACCATTATTCTTATCACAAAAGTCCTGATATCTGACCTAGGAAAAGTTACGGTTTCCCTTTGTGTTTCTAGTGTTTCCTGGCCCCTGCATGTATGTAGAGTCTTAGTGACCTCGTGCTTGTGTGCTTGACTTGCTTGTATTCTTTAAGTGAGTGTTTTCATTCCTTTGACTTGTTTGCAAGTTTGGAAAATTTTCACCATTTCAAACACCTATTGTCGCATTGCATCTGACTTTGTTTGAAGTAGTTTGTCATATGCACTGGTCATCAATGAATTTCTGACCTTACCTTCAAGTTAGTGTCAAACTTAAGATCACAAATTGTTTCATTCACGAGTCTAGAAGAGTGTGTATTTTTGCTAATTCATAAGAAATTAAAAGTGATTTTCATTTTAGTTTTGATTTGGCTTGTCTTTAACATTTAAGGAAAAAAAGTCAATGAAAATCATTTCATTCGTGTATTTTTTAAAGTGATTTAGATTTCTGTTCAATTGAAAGAAAAGTGAGAAGTGTTATTTTTTCATTTCTTCATTCATTTCATTCATTTTACTTTTGATTGAATTTCAAAGTAAACAATAAAAAAATCAATATTATTTTATGCATCTTAGTGGAAAAGAGAAATTTTCATTTTTTCAATAAGTTTCACTTTTGGGAAAAGTGAATTCGATTAGAAAGAATTTCATTTCATAGTTTTGAACTAGTTTATGGGGGGCATCATTGTTTGATGAATTTCTGACACTTTTTCTTTCATCTCTTCCCTTAATAGTTTAGACTTCATTGAAACGAAAATATTTTCTTTTTGCATTTAGCCTGCATCATAGGATTTAGGTGACATGGATTTTGAGCCAAAAACTAAAACTTAACTCAAGATCAACATTAAAATTTACCCAATTTACCTTAAGGAGAATTTGAAAATAACAAAAATATTTAGAGGTCTAGGCTAGAGACGTGTTTCGACGTTGTCAAATGTACAAGTTGTCTTTAACGGTCTGCGTTATTGCCCGGGGGTGATATCTCGACCCACATATGGAAATATATTGATGTATGATAAGTATATTTGGGGTGCTCTAATCGAACGGTAACACATTAGACAACACTACTATGGACTAGACTCCCATGTATCATCGCATATATTTGGGGAGACACCATTAGGTTGCAAGCCTACCATAGGTAATCGAGGCGGCCACCTTGTAAATGTGATACATCGAACACAACATTCTTGGAGATCGGCTATAATGCATTAAGTCCTTGGTCATCTTTTATATTATTTTATCACCAGGGGTATATTATAGTTCATGAATACTTGGTAAACCTTTATGCCTAGTACACCCCTTTTTATTTATTTTTTATTAATTCTAGAAGTAACTACCCACCAAAACATATTACCTGTGAAGTTCTCCACCTTCATTATTTCTTGGTAAATTGTTGATTTTTGATATTTTCACCACTTCATTATTTGATCTTGTTTTTGAAAGGTCATCGTGGCTGAACTGTCGAATTCACCTGGTCCCTCCTCCGAAGGATCTCAAGAACCTCCTCCTAAGGTTCCCCGGTTTCCAACTGGACCCCTTAAAGCTCAAGGTGTCGAAATCTAGATTTTCATTAGTGTACAACCCATTTAATCTCGACCACTTCTTGATGATTCTCCTTGGAAGACATCGAAATACTCTGAGTTGGAAAGCCTTGAACCATCTGCATAGTTTACGGTCTTTCCTGAAATCTACTCTTTGATCTGATTGTTCTCTTGCTTCAACATGCTTATACTCATTTTGATCAACCCATTGTTCCCCTTCCTGCTTCTCGACTAGCATCTCGCTCTACTGTTCGTAAGTTATTTCCTAACAAAATGGCATCCAATGATGATGATGTCCCATTTGTGAGTGCTCCTTAGAGTACTCTTCAGTAATCTACTGTCACCTATATCCTAGAAGCTTCCTCATTTGTAATTCCCTTTGAAGGAATTTTTTTTTGGCTCCATAGATCACGATTCAGATAGTGGGACTTAAATATACTTTATTTGAGTGTCATCTCCACTTCCACAACGTTATACCTCTTTGTGAAATCTATTTTAGGAGCTTCTGGTGCCACATATTTATTTCCAGATCCTATTTGGTCAACAAATATTCCCCAATATTTGGGCCCATTAATTTCGAATGTGGCTACCACATCTCAACCTGTTGTTTTCCATACAATCACTATTGGTCAAATGATTTTTTTGATAGGATCCTCTACCCCCTTTTTTCCATCTACGATTACTGCAGTTCCACCGTTGAGTGGAAAATCTATGGTTTCATCTGTGCCTGGGGGGCAGTCTAATCTTCTTTACATACCTCCCCTCTCGGGTGGGGAGCCACTGAACTGTGGACCCATCCTTGGGTAGGGACAACTTAATTCTAGTCTAAGTGGGACATGGTCTTCAAAATCAACGAACACTATCATAGGCACCATTCCTTCCAGTGGTCAACCTACTTCAGCTGCATTAGTCTTTCACCAACTCCACACTCATTATTCTTAGGTTCAACAGCCCCTTCAGCAACCAAACGTACCATATTCGTATGTTCGAAAACCTAAAATTTGAATGTACAATATCAATAAGTTCCTCTACCAAGCACCTCTCAGCAACATGTCCAATAGTCATAGCTCCTCATAGTTGCTATTCCGACTAACCCTCATTTTGGTCCTTACACCCAAATGAATCTGAATCTCCCTCAAGGTCAACCTAGTACTGAGTACCAGACACTTCCTCATGGTCAGTACCAACAACCCCGGCCTGGGCCTCAATCTGGTGCTCAATATCAGTAGATTCTTCAGTATCGACAATCCCAATTAGGACCTCATGCTGGACCCTACGTTCAACGAGGACCATAGGCTGGACCCCATGTTCAGCAGGGACCACAAGCTAGACCTCATGTTCAGCAAGGACCTCACCCTAGACACTACATCAAGCAAGTCCTGCAACCTCAAACCCATAAAGCACTCTATCAACATCCCCAACAGGGTCCGTATGTTCAGCAGCAGCTGCAACAAGGTCCTTATAAAAAATGGGGGCAATATGCATATTTAGGAAAAAATACGCCCTATTGCGGAAATAATCCATATCAACCAGGTTGGAGCCCCAGAGGTTTTTCTCCTCATCATCCTCCACTACCATTTTTGGCTATCTTGGAACTGTTATATGTATCAAAGCTTACAAAACCCCATCCAACATTAGTTGCATTGGCCGCTAGTTTTGACCAAAATCCCCAGATATTGTCCTAGATTTGAAGGCAAGTCCGGAGAAGACCCCCAAACCCATGTCATGACGTACCACTTGTGGTGCTATTCTAGTTCATGGGTCGATGGTTCATTTATTCTTCATATTTTCTAGCGTAATTTTACCGTTATTGCATTCAAGTGGTATATTGAGCTTCCTCGAGGATTTTTCTTTGATTTCAACTCTTTGGATATGGCTTTCCTCACTCACTTCCAGTTACCTATCCGGTATCAAAATAGCACCCACCTCATAACCTCGTTGAATTAGTAAAATGCTACTCACATTTCGGATCAAATTCACGAATGGATACATCACCATCGCATCATAAAATTCAAGATCCCCGATCAGCTGTTGACTGAATGGTTTATGAAATTATTCATTCCTAGGATTGCTAAACATTTTTTCATGGGTGGATGTATAATGGAAGAAGAATTCACTGCTAGAGCCCAATACCTCGATTTGGTTTATTCCCAATATGGAACTCTATACAATCTCTTTCCTGATGTGTCGCAACCTTTAAATGATTTTGAATCATCTCAATCTCTTACTATGCCTCTGGTTGATGGTGTTATCAGGGAAGTGGCTCATGTAGATAGTAGTACACCTAAAAATTCTTTGAAGTCTAAGTCCACTACAGTCGTTGTCCCCTCCACTCCTTCCTATAACCAGAAGAATCCTGTTAAAACCTCTGAGGTAAATGTTGTCCAATCTACCATATCAGAAAAATCCTCGAAAGGTAAGAAAAAGGGTAAAGGAAAATCCAAATATGACAAACATAAAGAGGATTCCAAAAAGTCATTTGCTGATGATTCTTGAACTCGCAAGCCTAAATATCCTTTTATAAAATGTGATTATGATTATTACACCAAGGATTTTCCTCAGCGTGTCGAAGTTGACCGCCTTCTGAAAGGCGCCCCCAAGACTCCTGATGTCTCGAAAGAGCCTTTCCCTTCTCACCAGATGCAAATGGTATATCAACCCCAATCGTCTGGAAACTATCATGTTTTAATGGCTAGCACATAACCTATCTCTATTGCCATGAGATCGAAAGACTACCCCAATCCATCCAAGTTTCCTATGGAACGAGAAGCCATAGATCACCCTTCCTCTTTCATTCCTCCTACTTCTGTTTCTATCAAGATTGAGATACCTAGTAGTGAATCCATCGTCCCACCACCCGCAAAAGGTCAAATGCAAGAGTTGTGCAACAATACAATATTGGAGAGGACCTAGCTCAAGTACCTTCATCGATGTCAGCTTTGGAGGTCCTTTAGTCTTGTCCATCAAATGGAAGGCACTAATTTATGCTATTGGAGGGATTGATCCTGTAGATTCTAATCTTATTACATTCAATTTTTAGAACATCATTCCTCGCCTCCCATCTCATGTGGATTTTCTGATTCAAGTTATCGTGATGGGAAAAAAAATCATAGGGTTGTTTTTGATGAAGGTGCTTCGACCTACATCATGTCTATTGCGTGTTGGAAATCCATCGACTCTCCTTCATTGAGTCAGTCCCTGAATACTTTGGAGGCTTTCGATGGTAGGGGTTCTTGGCCGTACGGTATTATCAAATCATTTCCCATCCTGTTTGAGGGAAAAACGGTGAATTTAGAGGTTGAGGTGGTAGATGCCAACTTGAATTATAATATCCTTCTTCAACGCAGTTGGAATCAGCCATGGTTTGCGTAGTCTCCACCCTTTTTCATGTCCTCCATTTTACTCATCAAGGAAAAATAGTGACCGTCGATTAGTTAGATTTATTTTCCTCTGATTCTTCAACAGGAAACATTCCATATGTTTGGAATACCACTAACCCCAATGAGAACATCGAGTCGAGTCTATTCAGAGATGCGTCCCTTATGGGAATTTTTACACTGCTGCCTTTGAATGTCGCCACTGTCAATATGATATTGTCTGGTCATGATCCATGGATTGTTGCCAATCCTAACTAGCTTTAAATTTTTTGTGATGTTATGCCTTTGATCCCTGATAAAAAAATATATCATAGTATTCTCATGTCTTTTGAGGCTTCATCTAGAACTAATGACTCAATGTGTCTTCTCTGGACACTTATGCACAGTCTCTCTGGTTTGGTTCTTGGGAATATGATGATCCCTTGAATAAGATTTTCCCCACTGACAAAAGTATCGTGGAGGTAATTTCTCTCGAACAAACCCCATGGGATGATGGACATCATTGTTCCTTGCTTCTCCAAACTCTAGGTGACATCTCCACCTGTGTGGAATCCCATGCTTTATCTGTACTGATTGGCCCATTTCATAATCCGATTTTGATTAATGAAGTGATGTCTAAATGGAACATGGGAAATATTACTCACCATTCTGATCGACATTCCTTTCAAACCAGGGATTGCCGAGAATGTTCATATTGGTGCATCTTGTTCTCCTGATGAGATAAATATATACACCAGGATTTTTTAGAAATTTCACAATGTCTTTGCGCGGTCATACGAAGAGATGCCTAGCATTGATCCAAGTATTTTTGTGCAGTGAATCCATACCTATCTGGACTCTAAGCCCATTCACCAATGACTTCATCTTGTGAACTCGAGAAAGGTTGCTTCCATAAAGGGCGAAGTTGAAAAAATTCTCAAAGGCGGTTTTGTTTACCATATAACATTGATAGATTGGGTCTAGAATATTGTTCTCATTTATAAGAATCGAGGGAACATTCAGGTTTAAGTTGATTACCATGATATCAATCAAGCATGTCCTAAGGATAATTACCCCACTTGTTTTATCGATGAGATCATTGATGAATGTGTTGGGAATGAGATTTTTTCCTTTAAGGACGATTTTTCTAGCTATAAAAAGATTAACATGGCTCAAGCTGATCAACACAAAATCATGTTTATCTGTCCTTTTTGCTTGGATAATTCCAGTTCAACCTTCCAATATCTATGTCATACGCTTTTCATGACATCAAGCACATAGTTCAACTATATCTCGATGACCTTCCTGCCCATTCCGAGAAATGTCGAGATCACCTGGAACACCTCAAAGACATTTTTCTTCGTTGTCGACACTATAATATCAGGTTGAAACCTCATAAGTGTCTCTTATGTATTAAATCTGGTTGACACTTGTGTTTTTTGGTGTCCAAAGAAGGCATCCACATTGATCCTCTTAAATTCAAGGCAATCATCAATTTTCTTCCTCCTTCTTCTGTTCATCAACTATAAATTTTGGAGGGGAAATAAAATTTCCTCGATCTCTTTGTAATTAATTATGCATAGATTTCCAAAGGATTTACTCACTTATTGAAAAAGGGAATCCTATTCATATGGGATGAATTTCCCAAAGCTCTTTCGATGCTTTAAAATGAGCCCTCATGAGTGCTCCTCTGCTGTATCCTTCCAATTATCACTGCGATTAGTAACTGTATTTGTTCGTCACTGACCAAAATATCGGTATGATGTTCATTGAGGATGATGAAAATGGTCAAGACCATGTAGTTTCTACTCGAGCCACAATCTATTTGATATTGAGACCCGTTATGCTCATGTAGAGAAACTCGTGCTGGCTAATGTTCATGTTGTTCAGCCTTATTGTCACTACATTATCCTACGTAAAAAATTGGTGATTTATGATTGCAACCCTATGAATTACATTCTCACGTGTCAATTTTGGATAAAGAACTCAAAATGGGTTTTCATCCTTCAAGATTTTTACTTAGAATTCACTGTTGCTAAGTCTAATAGATCCCTGGTCTTTTCCGAGTTGATTTTTGATCTTTCTGCCACAGTTGATCCCACCCCTCTTGATGAGTTGATTGTAGATGAATCCATATTTCTCACCATTACTCTTGATCCATGGTCTAGAGACATCATTTTTTATTGGCAGATCCAAATGTTTTTTTCCAAACTATCGCACTCTGAGCGACGAAAAATTCGCTACCAGTCCCTACCCTACAATATTGTTGGAGACACTTTATATCACACTGGTATTGACTCTGTCCTCCGTCGATGTTTGAATATCGAGGAAGGTGATAAAATTTTCAATGACTGCCACTACGGGGCCTATGGTGGTCACATGTTCGGTTATGCTACTGCCTAAAAAATCCTTCACGCAGGGTATTTTTGGCCATCTATATTTAAAGACAACATTGTTTCCATATGAAAATTCCATGACTGCTAAATATACTCTTAGAAAGAGTGTGCCCCACCCTCAGCCTTGCACCCAGTTGTGACCATCAAATATTTTGTGAAATGGGGCATATATTTCATGACCTGTAACCCTCGCTCGGCCGGGGGTCATGGTTATATTATTGTTGTAGTCACTTATTTGACTAAATGGGGAATCAAAAATGAGATTGGAATATCATGCTCTTCTCAGCTTTGTTCCCTTAACAAACTTATGCTAAGACTGCCATTGGATTCACACCATTCCAATTGGTCTATGGTCTAGAGGCCACACTCCCGATCGAGTGTGAAATTCCTTCTCTAAAGCTAGATGTCAAACTATTTCTTGGCATTTCACCAGAAGAGGAAATTTTGCTTTACCTCGAGCGTCTTGATGAGATCTTGAAGACTTGCATCTTTAGTTATTGAAGCACAAAAAATATGATTTAAAGTTGAATATGACAAATCCGTCAACCCTCATGTTTTCTTTGAAGGTGACCTGGTCCTACTTTATGACCAAGCCCATGATAAGTTGGGTTAGAAAACTGGAGCCATCGTGGCACGATCCATATATCATTCAATGAGTATTGGAAAGAGGATCCTATGACGTAACACATTATGAAGGAAATCAATTGGATGAACCCCAAAATGGGCTCTATTTGAACAAATATTATGCTTAATCATGAGTGTGATACATTGTACATTAGTGTTTTATTCATTAGTGTGATTTGATTGGAATTTTGGTGAGATTGTTTGCTTTTCAAACATGTTTCCTCTGCTAACCTTCTGTTACACTTGGTTTTCAGATGTCATCAAATTATTACGTCAGGTTTTCTGACGGTGCTTTCCCTAGCACACAGAACTTGTCTTCCGCTGCATGGGCACTCTTTTCCCCCAACGGTGAGTTGATTAATTTACAAGGTATTTTTATGGGTCGAACAACTAAAAATATTGTTGAATATAGTGTAGTTATTGAGCTACTATTATCAGATGTCATTGATCTCATAATTATGGATTTGGCTGTTAAATTAGACTGAAAACTCATTTTATTATAGTCAAATGGCCATTATTCTGTGCTAAATCATCAAATTTTGTGTATGTATTTGCGAGTTCAATTATTGGAAATCCATTTTGATTTTATTACATATCAACATATTCCGAGAGGTTTAAACACATTAACAAATACCTTAGAAAATCATGTATCAGATAGACATATGCGCAACATGTAAAAACCAACACATCATTATGATACATAAGTAGTCGTGGAAACATGCATACACATAGATATATATATATATATCAGGTCTGTCAAGTGTGTTACATCAAAATCTCAAAAAATATGTTTTTTGTGACAAAAATGGCTCTTTTAGCCTACATCAGTAAAAAAATGTAAAAATAGGGGCGTTATCCACCCACATGGTGCTCATGATAAGAGGTGGCCACTTGAATCACTCACTAGAGTAAGCGATGCAGTCTTCCTGGAACCCCGAGCGTATGCCTCAGAAAGTGAAGAGGAATTTCATCAAAGGTAGCATACTCTGGGATGCCTCTCTTAAGGCCTAAAATGTTCCTCTCTAACTTGCCTAATGGGTCTAATCCCTCCTCGTAAGGAACATCCTCTAGCGGGTGGGCTACCCTCCTCGCAATCGGTGACATACCTGGCGGTGTGTGAGGACCCGTATCTATAAAAACATCATAATATTACATCTCAAAATACATGAAAAAAACATTAAAAAAGAAAAAAATGTTAAAAAACCAATTTTTACTTGCATCAATCCACTTTGTGCCTTGCGGAAGGGGTATATCTTGATCTTCCTTGAAGTGGATGCCTGCATATGCAAAGTCCTCAACCATGATGATTTGACAACGCAACTAGCAAAAAAATGTTGTAGTAAAATGCATCTGTTGGCCCCCACCCTCTGGGTCATGATCTCACACCACCCCATCTGCCTTGGTTCGCTCGGGGTTGGATCATGGATCTGCAGCTGTTGATACTAGAACAATGGTACTCTCTCCAAGAAAAATGTCACCAAAATGGACCCGTAGCCAAATTTTTTCAGTCGACCCGTTTTGCACTTGTTCAATTGGTTCTTCATGTTGGCCAATAACCCCTCGCACTAGTTTAACATATTAGGGGCTAGACAGTCCACTGGATACTGGAGTTGGGATTTTTTTGCCTCATGCAAGGCCTAGGATCCAACCAATCGAGTCATGCAATGAAGGATTGTCCACAAGCGAAGGAATTTGATAGAGGATATCTCTATCTTCTTGCTCTCGATCTTTCGAGCCCCCAAACAATGTCTCTGGATGAGCATAATGGTACTCGCACCCCCTACATGAGCTCCAGAGAGTTGAACTCTCTCCCCTCTCCTAGATAATCCTATGATGAAATATTTTTCTATACATCAAATTCTAGTTCCTCATCCCCGATGATAAATATTTGACGATCCATGTCCAACAGTCCAATCAAATACTGGAATAACTCTATTTGAGCTCTTAGCCCTGATGTATGAAATAATTTTAGTAATACGAACTTTCGTAATGCATTTATGCGATTTTTATCTTGAAGTGCTTGGTGGTCTTCCACCTCGTGGCCTTGTTCTTTCCATTCAATGACCATTTCTATTGAAATCACCTGCAAAACATGTTCAAAAGACATTTGAGGAGCTTTCATCAAAGTAGTTTTGGAAATCATCCATTGGAAATCGCTAGACTTATTTTTTCATAATATTCCTCGTGGTGAGCATGATTGTGTGGATTAATTCGGCGTTGGCGGAGTGCTACCCTAACTGGCTAAGCGCAAGTAGAGCAGGTCTGATAGCTCAAACCCACGCTGGCCACATGTGATTTTGAGGTTTGAAATCCTCCCCCCATCTCTATAATTCTCAAGCTAAATGCTAAAATAAATGAATCAAAATGAATAGGAGGATTTTATTTCTTACTTGGCATTGATAGATTAATGAATGGCGTCCTAGATGGGTCGCACCACTAATATGAAGTTTTGAGGAAAAATGGGTAAAATGCACTTCTCCAATTTACTCAAAATAGAAAGGTGAAAATGAATTTACTTTTTGTCTATTTTAGTTTTTTGAAATATTTTCGCCACTAATTTTTTAATTTTCCTTGATATCGGAGATGTTTTTGGTTTTTGTGCAATAAAAGGACCTCTACACTATTGGTGACTATTTATGACGCAAACGAGTTTTATTTTATCTCTTTTTCGGACTTGGTGAACATAAACGAAAGAGGAACCGCCTAGGAGTCAACTTTTAGCTCTTTTATGTCTCTCAAAAAATGAAAATATTGTGAATTAATTTTCATTTCAAACTCGTTAAAGTAAATGAATTGACATAATCTTAGTATACTTTTATCCCTTTTTCGGGATGAGGTTTACTACTTACGAAAATGAATACCTTGATCGAACATAGTCAAGAGGTTTTCTCGGATATTGTGTTCTACCTTTTCAGATTCAAAAGACGATTTATGAAAAGGGACATGATTGATATTCCTTTTTGTTTCTTTTCAAACTCCTTAAACATGAAAATTTACCGAGTTACCCTTTAGTTCAACTCATTAAATATTAAATGATGAAAGACTTGTCACCATGACGGGATCGAGTTCCTCTTTCCTAGGGCTCGTTAAACATACTCGAATGGATTCATTCGAAGAATTAAATTACATGCTCAACATATGTTATCCTCTTCACGCTAGCTATAAACAATAAAGAGGCATTCGTTAGCAATAAGGAGGGGAAATTCAAAGTGAACATCCTATGTGTATTTTGGGCAGCTTGTCGCTCTTGAGCATGACACTCATCTACAGTTCGTTTCAGGTTGGGAACATCCTACATTCGTCACTTTACCTCTACGGGTTTGGGAAATCCATTTTCCTCCTATTCGATCATAATTTTTTTTCATCATGACCCCCGATCCAATTTTAGTCAAATGCAGCCACACTCTGGAGTCATGTCGCCAATATTTTCAAGAGAAGTCCTTTTTGCCAAATATCCTTTGGTTATTTTACCTCCTATATTACAATCTCAAATCACTCCTATCATCTTGAGATATTTATTGTTTCGTGTCGATGATATGGGAATAATTATGGCCCTCCTTCAACGAATCGTTTCCTGTCGACTTTAGCTCATTATTCGAGAAAATGGTTCAAAAACTTCTATTAAGTACCTTGGAGCTTGCATGTCTCAATGTCTAGTTCTTCATGTTCGACTATAGGTTTACACCATTGGCCTTTGATCGAATGATTATGAAAGTGTTAGAATTTAGCACATTCATTCACACTTGTAGATTGTAGTGTTGTACCTTGAGGTCCATAGTCATTATGGGTGGTTTCTCTCGTGGCTGTTAACGATTTTCATCATTAACCGATAGTCAGGTGGTTTCTACCATGTTAGACACCAACACATCTATTCACGTGGCTAGATTCGGACATTGGGTTGATTGAGATTGTGGTAAAGACCCTGGGTCACATTTCATGTTTGATATAGGCTATGATGAGTTATTGAGTATTCTTGATTGTATACATGATCCTATTTATACGAATGGTTGCATCCATACCATGGATCCATTTATATGATATATTAGATGGATGGATGTGACCATGTGTTATTTTATTGTTGTTGAAGAGTTATGTGGTTAGGCATATTCACAACCGAGATGTCGTATATTGTAAAATGTTTGATTTGGAACGTTTCCTCGTGATAATATGAATTCTTTTCCTTGGTTCATAAAGCATTTTAGCCGTCACTCCCTGTTCCTCCTTCATGCTTTAGGGGGAATCTATTACACAATAATTTGTCACCATTCTCACTTCCCATCCCTGATCCTGAAGTACCCCATGACATACCCTGCACAATGTTTACACCATGGAGAAATATGTAAAGACATCCCTTGAAGACTCAAAGAAAAATGCCTTGGAAGATTACTGAAGGAACTTGGTAAAAACCATAGTTTTCTTGGTCAATGCGTTTCCTAGGTCCATGCTCGTGTGGATGTCAGATTGACAGTTCTGGCTTAGCACTACCTACACCCTTATTTCTTGGAAAATCCCATTGATCCCTTTCTAGTAGTGTTTCCTCAAATTGAGGAGAAGCTTTGACCTTTAGAAGTTCCAGGGTAGTAAGTTGCCTGTTAAACAGTGGTGATAGAGTCAAGCTCTCTGATTTTAGAGCTTTGATCTCATCCATTGGGGTTTATCCCTTACAAAGTGGACCTTCCTCCTCCTTTCATGGGCTCCCAAGCTCTTATCCCTTCCTATAAATTGGTCGCCATCCTTCCACTACTGGTTGGTCATTGTTGGGATAGTCTAAACTGTTGTTCCCTTTACGTTCTTGCACTGTGATAATGCATAAGTTTTCCAGGAGAAGAAATGATTTAGAGCTTCGGTGAAGGACTCATATTCTAACCAAAGGGAGGCCTCCAACATCAAGGCCTAGGTTGTAAGCTTTTATTTTCAAATTGTAATATTCCCAAGTGGGGAATGCAACAATATAATACAAACATGCAAGAAAATAACGTAGATCATCTAAGACAAAGTAGGAGACCAATATGGAGACCTTTCACAAGTATTTACAGCAGCAAAATAGATGTACAAGATGGCCCATGAGATGAATAAGAGGAAATACAAGTCTCCAATAGAATAAAATCCTCAAAAATAGGTTTCGCAACCATACATATAGACTAGAAACTACTTTACAACATTATTTTATTATGCTGAAACAACTGTAGGTTACACATTACATCTAGAGCAAATAATTGCATGAAATTTCAGATCTCTAATAGATCCATACACTATACAGGCTCCTCTTCAAAATCCCCTTGGGGTTTTCAATGTTACACCATGTACATGAAGTAGATCTGAGATCTAAGTTTGCAGATCTCTAGAAATATTCAAATATTCAAAAGAATTTAGAAGTATGTAGATAAAATCTGATTTGAACAAGAAATATATCCCCTCCAATGGATCTCCAAAGTGAAGGGTAGATCCCCAACACTTGAAACCAACTCTACATATGTATGCAAAAATACCCTGCAACAACACCTATAGGAATAATGCATATCTGGAAGAAAAAATACACTATAGGGTTTCAAATATGTTTGGCCACATGCCAAGATCAGAAAATGAAGCCCAAGCACTCCAATACTCTCCTCCCAATGGAGTAGAAATCTCCTCCAGTGAAAAAGGGCACTGAAATGATCTAGATATGAATAGATCTAGCCTCCACTTGCTGTAGCTTTCAAAGACAACCAAGCCCTCAACAAGATATGCATTGTAGATGGAAGAAGAAGCTTGGCCTTTAGCCAGATAGTGGACTATGCAATACAAGACTCTTCCAAGAGGCCTCTCAAGGAAAGAGGTGGGATTCTCGATCAAGAACACCCAATGCTATACAGCATTATTCTCAGCTAAAAAGCAAGAGAATGAGATATGTCTAAATAGAAAATATACTCAAAAAATAAAATATCATCAACAACCTTCTCATGCTACCATCCTCTTCCTTTTATAAGTTAAGAGCTTGTAAAACCTAAACCACCTTTTGTTGGTGTCCCATGTTTCGATAGTTTGGCAAATCAAAAGACAAGGTAACATCAGAATCAATCTTTAGAGTCCCAGGATCTAGTCCTCTTGTTCTCAAAGAGGGATCTCTCGAATATTTGTTTGCAAAGGTTTATCTTGTGTGCTTAGATTATGGATTTTATACTAGTTTATTAAGTGCAGGTGTTTGTTTGTTTGTTTGGTTGGATTGATACATCAGAACATGAAAGGCCTAGGAAAGATATATAGAATGGAGAAACATCTGGTTCATTGGGCAATGGTGTCAAAAAGAGGTCATAACATACTTATCAATGGATATGGGATATCAGAGGGAAAATCTAACTTCGCCACAAGATCCTTTGGTTTTTGGAATGAGATGGACATCAATGATTGGAAAGAGAAGTTTAATTCTCAACAAAGGGAATTCGAAAACACGGTTTGAACAATAAAGATATTTTTGATAGATAGGGCTAACCATGAATTCTACAAATCACACCTTTAAGCAAAAAATGATTTCAAAACAACTTTTAAAATGAAACCTAAGATTCGGAGAAAACCCTATTTCCTTAAAGATTTTATTTCAAATGACTTAGAAAAAATAAAATATTCACTAATAACTGCAGTCATAAAAGAGGAAACACCTAACACATCTATGATTACAACCATAAAGACCTTTGAGACAACTGTTTGAGTAAGGACAAAGGGAAAGATCAGAACATACCTCCTTGGTTCATTATAAATAAAAATTTCAAAGGCAGACTTCAATAACAGTTTTTAAGTGGTAGCAGATAACCAGGGAAAACCATAAATCATGCTGAAACCAACTATTTGAACTATTAAGGAAATAAACAAGCATGAAGAATAAAGAGAGAGATTAAAGACTCTAAAATACTTCAGCAGAAGAAAACATAAAACCGTAAAGGATAAACAGGTCTAAGGTGCTTCTAGGAGTCATTTCTTAGCCTAAAACTTTCAACCTATTGTAGTAAGAAATTATGGAACATAATGAAAATGGGGGAAAACATTAAATAGTTCAGAATACTTCACCAACAGCCAAGCTCATGGATCCAATGATAGAGCCTTCTCAGTAACAAGCATGCAACAACATCATCAGGGCTTCCAAGAATTCAATTTCTTCTTCAACTTCAACAGACTACGTATTATTTTAGAGAGTTCCAATATTACAACTAGTGATCAACCAAAAATTTCTCATCTTCTACAAAAGTATTTATAGAAGAATGAGGAGGTGAGATCTGATAAAAGATCTCTCAGGACAATTAATACAGAGTGATGACTTCTCGACCTTTGAGGGGCTCGATGAAGAAGTTTATGGGTGTTTCACTGTATTAATTGATATACACTAAATATTTTAAGCTCAGTGGGAGCTCTTGTAGACTTTTAAGGCTCTGCGTTATGTTATAGTAACTCTGCTAATATTTTTGTCATTAAATTCTTTCAACAGAATTAACTTTTTGGCTGCGTTGAGGCAAATATCTGATTTCGAACAAAAATTTCAGCCTCTATTTGAATGCTTTGAGGCACAGGTGGCTTCGTGGTAGCTGGGAGGAATAAATTTGCCTCAGATGTGGTGGTGGAGGCCTTTCTGTTTCTTGAACACTTATGATTTTCTTTTAACTGTGTTTTAATTAGGGGGATTAGGCTTTTGATAATCATTCTTAGCCATAATCCTCGCAAATATGTCTTCAATCTTCTATTCTACTATGCTCTGTCTTCAAAACTAATACTCTTTTAATTTGGATTTAATAGCACAGTGTCTTGTTGATGTGTAGGTCGGGCAAGGCTCGTATGGCATCAATGCATATGAAGCGTCGACGAAACGTGGATTGCGAACCCCAAGAATAGTTTCCTTTGGTGAATCAAAGGCATGGAAAATGTCTTTCCTGGCCTTCGGCCTTTCTTTAATTATAATGGATAACCATTAATCCTGCAAAACACACAAAATATCAATAAATCCTATGTTGTGGGTTTAACTGCTGCAGAGGATGTGGGGAGGAGCATAGCCATTGGATGGCAGCATCCTACGGTGGAGATCTGCGTATAATAGTCAAAAAAGAGAGCGATGGGAAGTAATATGGGAATGATCTGGGACCATCTGATCCAGACACGTGGACGGTCTAAATCCAATCGGGGGATTGCAATCGATGGGGAAATAAGGAAGGTGTAACAAAAATTGCCGATGCGATTGTGCGATCGGGGAGGGCGATGTGATTGAGCAATGACCTTTGATCTGAGGATCAGATCAACGGTGGGGAATGAATTGGAGGGATCGCTGATCGGGGGGAACAAAAAAATGCACCCAATGAAACTTGCAATGCGATTGAGCACTGACCATTGATCTGTAGATCAGATCGATGATGGGAGATGCGTCGGGAGGTTGCAATTGGCGGGGTAAAGGTTAATGATCGGAACAATTGTGGGCCGTTGGATCTGGGAAGGTAGAGAGGAGATCAACGGTGGAAAACTAATCGGGGATCGACAATCGAAGGTGGATCGATGCGATGGTGCAATCGGGGCATCGCAATCAGGGGTTTCAAAGGGGAGCAATCGGAAGAGTCTTTGCAGAAGTTTCCGATGCGATAAGCGCCTTGGGTCTTTGACCTTTGGTCCTGGGCATGAGTTATATTAATGAAGTGGAGGGTGTGGAGTTTACATATATGACCCAATCGCATCGGAACTTTTGATGCTGTCTTTCAATCAACCCATTTTAGATTCTTCCGATGCGATTATGCTTCGGGTATTTTTTATCTAACCATTTTTTATATTAAAAACATGACTTTGGCGCATCAGATCAAAACTTTGGGTAAGTGGGTTTTATGTTTTAACAGAGGAAAGAGACCATCGGGAATGAATAATTTCAATTATTTAGCACCCGAAGGTGGGCCCACGGGTTACATGAAATGATAATATGATCGGGGGGTATGTATATGGGCTTAATCGCATCGGAACTTTTTAAACATGGCAAAAAGACTTGCGCATTTGGAATTTTGCGATGCGATAAGCACTATGAGGGGTTAGTGCCTGATTCTAGTGCTAGGGGACATGGAGGGGAAGTGGTTTTAAGATTTAGCCAAAGGGGGCTTAAACCTTTATGCAAAAAATATGTACTTTTCATGAAATTTTCAAGTTTTTCAATGGATTTGGGGGTTTCGGTATAGTTTAAAAATGAGTTTTAAACTATGTAAAGAGGATTTTCTTGAATGGGAGAAGGGGAGTCATGAAAAATAGAGGAATTTTATTAAGAAAAGGGGGAGAAAATGAAGGTTAGTTTTGAGTGGAGGAAGGGGAAAAATGATGATTTTGCAGTAGTATTTTCACTTATGGAAACAACAGAAATTATGAGTATAAAAAAGAGAACAACAGTGAAGATTTGGACAGAGACATGAGGCCTTCAAGAGTCTTCAAGAGCCAACACTTTTTAGTAATAAAATTTGTTCCTTGAAGGCTCAAAAATTTTTAGCCACCTTTTTATATAACAAATTTTATAGGTGGCTAATAGTGGCTCCACTTGGGGATGGTGTCTTCTTGAAGTCATCAAGAATTTCAGACTTGCATTCTCTGGGAGGCTGACCTGTGCCACATCCATTTTTTTCTCTAGGAGGCTGAGTTGTGCCTCATCAATTGAGCTTCCCTTCCTTTGCTGGGATGATCTTGCTTTGAAAACATATTAACAGTCATAAAAACAATGGATCTTCATCAATACAAGCTTTCTACCTACCCAATCCTACTGATCTAGCATTTTTTCTTCATTAGAGTGCACTTGGATTGGAAAAATCTTTTCACAAAATTTTATTCTTTTGAAAGAAGGAAATCTAATCTACTTATAATCCTTATTTCTTCATGGACTCAGATTAAACAGTTCAGCCCATATGATTCTCTACCTAATCTACTGTCTGTTGGGATTAAACTGTCCAATAGAATTTATTCTCTAATTTCTACAACAGAAATTTAAAAAGCAGTCAAGTCAGGATTGCACAGTCTAACTTGATGCTAGTTTATCGCATAAAAAAAAGCTGCACATAGACATTATTTTGCACAAAATTTAAAACAAAATGGAAGGTTTGAAATCAGGAATTTCAAAGCATTTCCTTTCTTTTTATGCAGCTCTGTTTTGACTTTGTTGTGAGCTGTCTTTCCTTGTTCTTTGGTTCAGATTTTGAGCATGTTTGAACCATATTTTTACATCTTTTGACTCATAATTTGAAACAAATTTGATTCATTTCTTGCTTTGAAACCTTAGGTTCAGATTTTGAGCATGTTTGAACCTTTAATTTCTATCCTAAACTATCTACTGATAAGCCAAGATTAAACAGTTTGGCAAATCAAATTCACTGTCTTATCAGCAGAAAATTTAAAGCTAATTAGTGAAGATTAATCTGTTTGACTAACTAGAAGTGTGTTCTTCAGGAGTGGCATTTGAGCTTGCACACTTTCAGAATTTGTTTTTTTTTTTTTCTAACTTTGAATACAATGTTCAGACTATGATATTTACAATAAAAATACAATGCTTTAAAACTCAAGACTCTTGGTAGAAGTAATGCTTGAGCATCCTACCGTTGACAGGACCTCCATATAGATCTTCTCCATTCAATTATTTCAGGAAAAATGCATTGTGACCCCTCTCAGTATGAATAATATAGGGCCCTTTCCACAAGTTCTCAAACTTGCCATGTTTTCCCTTCTCTTCTCTACTTGCATCCCACTTAATAACAACATTTCCAACTTGGAAATTGACTACTTTAGTCCTTTTATCAAATAGCTTCTTCATATTTTCTTGGACTAACTGAGTTCTTTCATAAACTTGTTCTCTGGTCTGCAGTAAATAGATGGTTTGATTGATTCTCCTCTGCACATCATTCTCTTCAACTTGCAATTCTTGAAGGAGCTTCATGACTGGCACTCATAATGAGGTGGTAAAGACCGCATCCATGCCATAAACTAGCTGATAGGGGGATACATTTATTGATTTATTTGTAGTTAACCTATCAGCCCATAAGGCATGAACCAATTTACTGTGCCATGATTTCTGATTTTGTTCCAACATTTTTTTAATGATATTGATGAGGCTCTTGTTGGAAGATTCAGCTAATCCATTTCCTTGGGGATAGTAAGCAGTGGAATGGCCCAATTTTATGTGGTATTTGTAACAGAAATCGACCATATGTTTAGATTTAAAACCCGCAGCATTTTCTGTTATGATTTTTCTGGGACAACCAAATCTGGATATGATATTTGTTTCAAGAAACTTGATAATGACAGAGTCATTAGAATTTCTGGAGGGTATAGCTTCTATCCACTTGGTAAAGAAGTTAGTGACCATGAGGATCCACTTATGTTGAGCTGAGGAGGATGGGTGGATTTCCCCAATGAAGTCCAGCCCCCATTGTTGAAAAGGTGCCTCAATTCTGATAGGATGTAAGGGTAAGGGAAGAAGTTTTCTTTTGCCATCGAATATTTGACACTTATGGCAAGACATGACCAAATTATGAGTGTCTGGGAAAAGAGGAGGCCAATAGTAACCTGATCTAAAAAAAATTCTTGCTGTGGCCTTCCAGTAGAGGTGTCCTCCACATTCCTAGTCATGCAACTCATGCATAGTTTTCCCTACATCATCTTCAAGTAAACATTTAAGCAAAATTCCAACAACATTTTTCCAATATAACACCCCATCTAAGATGCAAAAAATCAAAGCCTTTTGTTTCAAAATCTAGCTTTAGTTTTAGAAAAAGAAGGAGGGGAATTTAAATATAAAAGAACATAAATAATGTCAGCATACCAAGGAGAATTCAGAAATGTTTCTTCAATAAAAGGAGCAACAGATTCTTCTGTTTCTTCCAACACATCTACCATATTCATTTCTAGTGCTTGGAAGTTAGACTCAACCATAAGTTTTGCTAATCCTTGCCCTTTAACTAGTTTGGTGGGCCTGATTTCTAAGTCATACTCAAGAATAGTTGCAATCCATTTTCCCCTTTTACCATCAGGGCGTTGACTTAGGATGTCCTTGACAACAGTTTGTGGAACAAAATCAATTATGTGAGAGTGTAAAATATAGACCCTAAAGTCTTTCAAAGCTTTCACTAATGCTAAGGCTTGCTTCTCGATGATGTTATATTTGAGAGGAGCATATCTTAAGGCCCTAATAAAGAAGGATATTGGTTGTTCTTGCCCCAAATAATTCTTTTGAAGTAAAACTGCAGCTATTGTATGTTCAGATGCAAAAGAAAAAATGTAAAATTCTTTGGTGAAATATAAACTAATCAGGACTGGTGTTTGAGTAAGAGCTTGTTTGACTAGTTCGAATGATTGTTTAGTTGGTAAATTCCATTTTACACCAACATCTCTCTTAAGCATGTTTGTAATGTTTTTAATAGCTCAGCGAGATTAGGGATAAACCTCCTTAGAAAATTAATTTTTCCGATGAAAGATTGCAACTCTTTTGAGGCTTCTTGGATGGCTGATCTGCAATATGCCATCTATACTTGTAGTGTATATTTTGATTCCATCTTCTGAATTATATGGCCAAGAAGTTTACCTTCTTGGAGACCAAAGAGTGTCTTCTTGGGATTCAATGACAAGCCAAATTTCCTACACTTCTCAAAAAAATTTCTTAGGTGTATCAAATGTTCTTCATCAGTTTTGGAGAAAATGGTTATGTCATCAAGGTAAATGATTATGAAGTAGTCAATATCTTCAGAGAAGGCTATGTCCATGGCCCTTTGGAAGGTCGCCCCTGCATTCATTAATCCGAAATTCATTTTTACATACATAAAGGTGCCCCAAGGTGTGGTAAAAGCAGTTTTGATTTGATCATTTGGGAGCACTATCACTTGGTTATAACCCGAGAACCCATCTAAGAGGGATATCCTTCTTGACCCAACTACCCTTTGAAGTATATGGTCCATCTTGGGTAAAGGGTAGTTGTCCTTTAAAGAGGCTCTGTTTAAATTTTTGAAGTCAATACAGAGCCTGATTTCCCCTGTTTTCTTTCTGACAGAAACTAAGTTTGATACCCATTCTGAAAATCTAAGGGGTATTATGATCCCAGCATCATACATTTTTTCAATTTCTGCCTTAACCAAAGGTAGTAAGAGAGGGTTTATTCTCCTTAGTTTTTGTTTAAAAGGCTTTTTATTTTCCTTCAGGGGGATTTTGTGCTAAATGATGCTGGTATCATATGATTTCAAGTCTTTGTATCGCCAAGCAAAAACATCTTTAAACTCTTTGAACAACTTTATGTATTGCAATTTTATGTGAGCTGGGAGAGTACTGGACAATTTGATCATCTTGGCTTCTGCTAGACTACCTATGTTATGTTATTCTACATTCGTTTCCACAAGCTCCATTTTCGGTTATTTGGCTACATCGTTAAAATAAAAAAGGTGTTCTAAAGGTGTGAGACCTGTTGGGATTTTATCATTTTTGCATTGTAAGACTTCCAAGTCTTCTTGGTCTGTGTTGTCAGTTATCTCTGCTTTAGAAGGATTCTCATAATGATTTATATCAGCAGAGTATGTCATTTCAACTTCTGGGATTTGTTAAATATACAAACAATTTTCTTTATGGTTGGTTTCTGATATTGGTATGCTGAAATTGTTTTCTGATTTCAAGAAATCATCTATGTGTTTGTCAGATTCAAAAAATTGCCAGTGATCTTCATTATCAGGCACAATGGGCCTATGTTTTACCTTTACACGGAGTTGTTCATTTATCTCAGGTATTTGGCAGTTACTGGCATTGAAGGCGAGTTCATTTGCTATATGATTCAGTACCCTAGGGATGAAAATGAGTTCATATTTTTCGAAGGTTTTCAATAAATCAAGGGTAGCGTTCTGATATTCCCTAAGCCTTTGATTTCTAGTTGAGTATTCTCCTTTGATTTTTTTTATGATAAGTTCAAAATCTGCTAAGATGGATATCTTTCGGGCTTCTAATTGTTTAAGAAATTGTAAGCCTAGGAGAAGGGCTTCATACTCAGCGATATTGTTAGTGCATGGGAAATCCAATTTGTAAGAAAACTTTGATTCGTATTTTGAATCCAAACACCTGCCCCTGCACTTGTTTTGTTACAGGATCCATCAAAGTTTATTTTCCAAAGTATATTTGCCTTGTTTTCATTTTCTTGTTGCTATTGATTGTCAATGTTTTGAATTTGATTGAAGGGAAGATTTGATTGTTCTGGTGGACTGATTAGGTCTATGTTTTCCTTATCTTGATGGGTGATTTCATCTTCGTTACATAAGATAAAGGAATCTCAACTTGATTGAATAGAATATATTGGAGTGTTGTTTGGTTTGTCTATGTTGCTCACCATGTACTTCATGTGAGATTCTCTGTATAGTCTTCTGTTTTGGTTGAAAACAGGGATGGTGGCATAAGACATGTCCATTTGAAGGCTTCCCTAAAGTTTGGCTCCCCAAGATCTTGATAAGAGCATGCCATACTTAGGGGGAATGTCAGCTACAACTATGTCCATTACTAGAGTCTTAGCAGGGATTTGAGCTAGATTAACACATAAATATTTGATTAAACCCAAAAATTTGACTCTGCTTGAGTCAAAGGAATACAAATATTTGTATGGTTTAATAATCTCTAAGCCTAAGCTTTCCATTACCACCTTGGGCATTAGATTGTGTGAAGCTCCTGAATCTAACATGGCATTGTGTAAAATTTTCTTGTGTATGTTCAAGCTAATATAGAAGGGAGGGGCAGCCTCTTCTTGCTATTTTCCTTCAACTTCTGGACCAAACAACAGCTCAGGTTTGTCATCTGTCAAGTTCAAAGTGTCAGTATCACCTCCTAAGTTCAAAGCTTTCAAAACTTGGTTTTTGTACACTTCTTGGGTTACTAGTTTAGCTAGGGGAATGTCAATCTTTATCTTAGCAATCTCTCCCTCAAGGCTGAAAGGAATAATTGACTTGTTGATATTTACATCTTCCTTTTCAATTGAATTATTTTCAGCAACTTTGATTCGCTGAACCTTGTCTAGACTGGTAATTGGTACAGTTTTGTTAGGACTACTAGCTGAAGTGCTAGGGGTACTCTGTTCAACATTTGGCTGGACAATTTTGTCTTTGTTTAAGTCTGGTTTCTTGGCCAAAATTTTAGTTCTCTCTGTTGTCTTTTTGGGCTGGTTTTCTACGTTTTTCTTGACAGCAGTGCTAGTGTTCTTATCCTTTGAATTATGTATGCTTCCCTTGCTCCTAAGATCATACTGTTTGTGTACCTCCATGATTGCATTTTCAAAACCCAATCTATAGTCCTCAGAATCTTCATAGGTGTTTGTATTTTGATCACAAGAGGAAAAAACTTGTTCTTCCTCAGTGAGGAAAACATCATCCCCACTGTCTGATCCAATCAAGTTTACATGAGATTCTTCCGACCTTTCCAACTCCCTATCTTCCTCATATTGATCTACATAGTTCTGTTGGAAGGGAGGTCTAATCTGTTGGTCGCTTTCCTTTTTCTTATCTTGATTTTTTCCCCTTCTATAATTCTGATTTCTATTTCTGTTTTGATTATTTTGAGGTTCTCTTGGTGGTAGTCTCTCATTTAAATTGATCTTCTCAAGCATCCTCTCCATCACCTTCACTAGGCTATCAATTTTTGTGTCAGAAGCTGAGGTTGAGGGTAGTAGGTCATCATTATAGGTTACCCTGTTCTCTAATCTCAACCTATTTATTTTCTCGATTATGTTTTCTTCTACACTCAAAGCTCCTCTCTGCGTGTCCTCTAAAGTTAAGTAATCTCTCCCCCTTAACTCATAATTCATTTCAGCATCAAGGCCTTCGGGATACCTTACCAAGGCCATGCCTTGAGGAGGTTTCATGTGAGGTGGGAGAGCATTATAAACTCCATTGAACCTAGTGGAGTAATCATTGACACTCACCCCTTTATTTCTCTTGAGGCTAATATACTCTACTAGTATTTGGAGAGGGTTCCTTTTGAGCTCCCATTTGTTAATAAATGTTTGATGCAAGGCAGGGAGATCATTTATACTGTTAGAAGGTAAGTTTTTAAACCATTTCTTTATATCTCCTCCTAAACTTTGGGCGAAGATCCTCATCTTCACAGTTTCTTCTTCTATCTCCATGTAATCAAACGCATCTTCCATCCTATCTACATGATGTTGAGATGTTGTAGAATCTTTTCCAGTGAAGTGAGGGATTTTGGATTGGTAATCATTTGGTAGGGGAAGTAGAGGTTGTGGTAACACTAATGGGGCATACAATGTCGCCATGGATGGAAATAAGGGTGGATTTACAAGAGGGGGATTTACAAGAGCGAAAAAGGGCTGAAATGGAGTGTTTTGAACAATGGTAGTATGAATTGGAGAGGAAGAAATACTTGGGCTAGCAAACTAATTTTGAGCAGATTTGTTATGGAAAAGGCTAAAGTGATGAAGAAGCTGGGAATCAGGAGGAGTGGAAGGTGAGGCTTCTCTACTAAAGCTCTATTGCAAATCTGAAAAGTTAAGGTCAGTCTTGTTTAAATCACCTTGAGATCTAGTTCTAAAGATGTTCTATGTATGATGTAAATCGTAGTGTGAATTCTCTAGGACAAAAAGGTTTTCAGGGACGAAATTTGTTCTTAAGAGGCTCCTATTAGCAGCTGATTTTTCAGAGTTAGAAGTCTACCTTTGAATTCTCTCAGGATTGTCAATGATTAAAGGAGGATTTGGGTCTGGATGGGATCTAGTGTTGATCCTATGTGAAGCCAGACTGTTTTTCAAAAATGAGAAGAGTTGAGGTTTTAGGGACTGTTTTTTGAAATTTTTTACCTCTCACAATGTCTTATCTAATATGGGACTATCCTACTAAACTTCTTCCAGGCTGGTTAACACAGTCCTAAAGAGATCTGGGAACCTATATGAGTAATAGGCCACTGGGGCTAGTGGAGTCGCCAGGTGGAAACTTTTTAGCTTTTATGAAGGTAAGATATTGGATGGTTCCACCACCATGTTTATTTGTAAAGCCAAACTGAAATGTTTTTTGGGTTTTTCTGAGTTATTCTGGTCTTATAGGTTATGAGAGTGTCCTAAATCTGACTTAACACTTAGATAGGGTGTCAAAACATATAGAGTTCACTCCTATGGCTTGGTAACTGAATCGTTCAAGGTTTGATAAGGTTCTAAGAGAATCCTAAGGGTTACTTAATTTGTCACTGATTCAAAAAGTACTATCATGATTACCATTACACTTGGTAGTGCTTGAAGAAGGCTACTTATGTTATACTGGATAGTGAGTGTTTTTTTTTGAAGATTTTACTCAAGGTCCCACCATGATTGCCATTATGTTGGTGTCCCGTGTTTTGATAGTTTGGCAAATCAAAAGACAAGGCAACATCAGAACCAATATTTAGAGTCCCAGGATCTAGTCCTCCTGTTCTCAGAGAGGGATCTCTCAAATGTTTGTTTGCAAAGGTTTATCTTGTGTGCTTAGAGTATGGATTTTAGACTAGTTTACTAAGTGCAGGTGTTTTTTTGTTTGTTTGGTTGGATTGATACAGTAAAACATGAAAGGCCTAGGAAAGATATATAGAATGGAGAAACATCTGGTTCATTGGGCAATGGAGTAAAAAATAGGTCATAACATACTTATCAATGGATATGGGATATCAGAGGGAAAATATAACATGGCCACAGGATCCTTTGGTTTTTGGAATGAGATGGACATCAATGATTGAAAAGAGAAGTTTAATTCTCAACAAAGGGAATTCGAAAACACAGTTTGAACAATAAAGAGCTTTTTGATAGACAGGGCTAGCCATGAATTATACAAATCACACCTTTATGCAAACAATGATTTCAAAATTTTTTTTAAAATGAAACCTAAGATTCGGGGAACACCCTATTTCCTCAAAGATTTTATTTCAAATGACTTAGAAAACATAAAAGATTCACTGATAACTGCAGTCATAGAAGAGGGAACACCTAACACATCTATGATTACAACCATAAAGACCTTTGAGACAACTGTTTGAGTAAGGACAAAGGGCAAGATCGGAACAAACCTCCTTGGCTCATTATAAATAAAATTTTCAAAGGAAGACTTCAATAACAGTTTTTAAGTGGCAGCAGATAAGCAGGGAAAACCATAAATCATGCTGAAACCAACTATTCGAACTATTAAGGAAATAAACAAGCATGAAGAATAAAAAGAGAGATTAAAGACTCTAAAATACTTCAGCAGAAGAAAACATAAAACAGTGAAGGATAAACAGGTCTAAGGTGCTTCCAGGAGTCATTTCTTAGCCTAAAACTTTCAACCTATTGTAGTAAGAAATTATGGAACATAATGAAAACGGGGGAAAACATTAAATAGTTCAGAATAATTCACCAACAGCCAAGCTCATGGATCCAATGATAGAGCCTTCTTAGTAACAAACATGCAACAACATCATCAGGGCTTCCAAGACTTTAATTTCTTCTTCAACTTCAACAGACTATGTATTATTTTAGAGAGTTCCAATATTACAACTAGTGATCAACCAACAATTTATCATCATCTACAGAAGTATTTATAGAAGAATGAGGAGGTGAGATCTGATAAAAGATCTCTCAGGACAATTAATACAGAGTGATGACTTCTCGGCCTTTGAGGGGCTCGATGAAGAAGTTTATAGGTGTTTCACTGTATTAATTGATATACACTAAAGATTTTAAGCTTAGTGGGAGCTCTTGTAGACTTTTAAGGCTCTGCGTTATGTTATAGTAACTCTGCTAATATTTTTGTCATTAAATTCTTTCAACAGAATTAACTGTTTCGCTGTGTTGAGGCAAATATCTGATTTCGAACAATAATTTCGGCCTCTGTTTGAATGCTTTGAGGCACAGGTGGCTTCGTGGTAGCTGGGAGGAATCAATTTGCCTCAGATGTGGCAGTGGAGGCCTTTCTATTTGTTTAACAATTATGATTTTCTTTTAATGGGTTTTAATTTGGGGGATTAGGCTTTTGATAATCATTCTTAGTTGTAATCCCCGCAAATATGTCTTCAATCTTCTGTTCTGCTATGCTTTGTCTTCAAAACTGATACTCTTTTAATTTGGATTTAATAGCATAGTGTCTTATTGATGTGTAGGCCGTGCAGGGCTCGTATGGCATCAATTCCTATGAAGTGTCGACGAAACGTGGATTGCGAACCCCACGAATGGTTTCCTTTGGTGAATCAAAGACACGGAAAACGTCTTTCCTGGCCTTCGGCCTTTCTTTAATTATAATAAATAACCATTAATCCTGAAAAACACACAAAATATCAAGAAATCCTGAATTGTGGGTTTAACTGCTGCAAAGGATGTGGGGAGGAGCATAGCCGTTGGATGGCAGCATCCTACGGTGGAGATCTATGTATAATAGTAAAAAAAGAGAGAGATGGGAAGTAATGCGAGAATGATCTGGGACTATCCAATCCAGACACGTGGATGGTCTAGATCCAATTAGGGGATTGCAATCGATGAGGAAAGAAGGAGGGTGTAACGAAAATTTCCGATGTGATTGTGTGATCGGGGAGGGCGATGTGATTGAGCGATGACCGTTGATCTGAGGATCAGATCAACGGTGGGGAATGAATCGAAGGGATGGATGATTGGGGGGAAAAAACAAACACACCCGATGAAACTTGCGATGCGATTGAGCGCTGACCATCGATCTACAGATCAGATCGACGGTGGGAGATGCGTCGGGAGGTCGCAATTGGTGGGGTAAAGGTTAATGATCGGAGCAATTGTGGGCCGTTGGATCTGGGAAGGCTGAGAGGAGATCAACGGTGGAAAACTAATCGGGGATCAGCAATCAGAGGTGGATCGATGTGATGGTGTGATCGGGGCATCGCAATCAGGGGTTTCAAAGGGGAGCAATCGGAAGAGTCTTCGCAGAAGTTTCTAATGCGATAAGTGCCTTGGGTCATTGACCTTTGGTCCTGGGCACAAGCTATATGAATGAAGTGGAGGGTGTGGAGTTTACATATATGACCCAATCGCATCGAAACTTTTGATGCAGTCTTTCAATCAACCCATTGTAGATTCTACCGATGTGATTATGCTTCGGGTCTTTTTGATCTAACCATTTTTTATATTAAAAACATGACTTTGGCGCATCAGATCAAAAATTTGGGTAAGTGGGTTTTATGTTTCAACAGAGGAAAGAGACCATTGGGAATGAATAATTTCAATGATTTAGCGCTCGATGGTGGGCCCACAGGTTACATGAAATGATAATACGATCGGGGGGTATGCATATGGGCTTAATCACATCAGAAATTTTTAAACATGGTAAAAAGACTTGCACATTTGGAATTTTGTGATGCGATAAGCACTATGAGGGGTTAGCGCCTAATTCTAGTGCTAGGGCACATGGAGGGGAAGTGGTTTTAAGATTTAGCCCAAGGGGGCTTAAACCTTTATGCAAAAAATATGTACTTTTCATGAAATTTTCAAGTTTTTGAATGGATATAGTTTAAAAATGAGTTTTAAACTATGTAAAGAGGATTTTCATGAATGGGAGATGGGGAGTCATGAAAAATAGAGGAATTTTATGGACAAAAGGGGGAGCAAATGAAGGTTAGTTTTGAGTGGAGGAAGGGGAAAAATGATGATTTTGCAACAATATTTTCACTTATGGAAACAACAGAAATTATGAGTATAAAAAAGGGAACAACAGTGAATATTTGGATAGAGGCATGAGGCCTTCAAGAGTCTTCAAGAGCCAACACTTTTTAGTAATAAAATTTGTTCCTTGAAGGCTCAAAAAGCTTTAGCCACCTTTTGCTATAACAAATTTTAAAGGTGGCTAACACCTTTAATGATATCACTTCTTTCACATAAGCCATCTCCATCTAAAACTGCATTATGCCTCGTTGATGGCCACTCCTCCAAGACAGCGTTGTAGATTTGGCCAAGGTTGACCCAGTCAAAATATCCAGCCCCTTTCACAACTAAGGGTGCATGTTTAAACATCCAATATTTAGCCTTTTTACATTTGGAATTTATTTATTCATGGTTTAGGAGTATTTTGGACCTCCTTTACACTTTTCTTCTTTAAAGAAAGAAAATAAAACAAAAATGAATATTCCAATTAGCTTAGGACTAATTGGGAATATTACATTCTTCCCCTCCCAAACGTTACTTGTCATCAAGGAACTAAAAAGGTGAGTGTTGCAACTCTTCTCCTCCTCCATTGGTGACCTCAACATGTGATAAGCTTCCTCCATAAGCTAAGTGCTCACCAATCCATCCCTCCATGAATTTCTCCTCCAAAGTTCTCATGAGATGTAAATAGTCCATCCCATAAGGAGACAATAGCTCAAATGAAACAAACATGGCTTGTCCAATGCTCTCCTTGAAACATGTAGCATAATACACATAAAGAGTCTCCATCCCATAACGTACATACATACCTCCCATCCTCCCTCCATACATTCCCATAAAAAGTACAAGTATTTCATCAATGTATGGGATCAAAACAACATAAGTACAAACAAAAATTTGTGCATATGGAGGTGGGTCATAGTCCAACATGTGGAACCAGTGTAGTGCTTCTCCTGCCTGCATCAGATCAAGATGTGGTAAGTGGTTTCCCCACCACTTACTTGCTACCCATTTCATCTCACTATGGCTAAGAGTGTGAGATATATTTGGTGCCTTAGGAAAGCACCCATCATAATGCAAAATCTCCCTTTTTCCTTCAAGGGAGTGGCCATATTCAGAAATTTTTGTGGCCCAGAGTTGGCCATGAAGTTTATAAGGTACAACACTCCTTCTCAGATTTATGGCCTGCATATACATGGTAATAGAATATATACAATAATCAAATGAAACCTTATTTACATGAGCATAATCTTCACCCATATTCCTCCTTAAACAAATGGAGTGGTGCATAGATCTATCCCTTTCCTCAAAAAGAGAAAGAGATGGCTGAATTAACTCCTCCATAGAGTTATGTTGTTGCCCCATCTCCACATGGTACATGCATATTTGCAAATGCTGATATAGTCCTCCTTCAAAGCCTTTCAAAATAAATATCCTGATGATGATGTTGTAGATCCTCATGGAATATGTGTGGCTGAAACAGAACTCTTCATAGGTCATTTGTAGAAAATTCTCCTTGAGCTTGGAAGCTGTAGACAAGAAGATCCTACCGTGATAATAGATGACTCCTTCTTGGACTAAATAGCCCTCTTCATGTATTTGGTCATCAAGTATAATACAAGTGTGAAGATCCTTGGAGTAATCCACCAACAGTTGGGATTTCCAATATGGATCTAAACTTCCCAACATTGACAATGCTGATGATCTATCAACTAAAATGTATATCATGTGGCTTCTCTCCTCCTTGACATCTCCCATGCCAAAGGTATGTGTTGGAAGGTTATTATCCCCTCCTTGGAGTTTTTCCAAAGTATGCATGTGTGACCACCATCTTCTTTCATGTATGGATGATTTATCATGAAGTGAGATCATCTTTTGAGTTTCCATAGCCAGGGACTGCTCTCCTTGCCCCATGATGGTGTCATCCTCCAATCTTGCAGCATTTTCTCTTAGTGAAGTATGAGATGAGAGAGTGGATAATGGTATTATTGGAAGAGTATCTCCCTCCTCCTTAAGCTCACCCAACCTTCTCCGTGCTGTGTTGTGGTCTTCTAATGCTCCCTTACTTCCTGGATCTATGGATGGAGCATCATGATGTGAGACATATTTCATAAAATTTAAATTAGGTGGCCTCTCGGGTGGTTTACCATAAGATAATGATGTCTCATGGATCATCCTCATGTGCATAATAGATGGGATCATCATATCCCTACTTCCACTGCACAAATTCATCTCTGTTTCTTGTGTGGAAGTTTCATGACAATTGGGTATAACTCTTAAGTATGCAAGAGTGCTTCTGATTGGAGAAATTTCTCCTTCCTCACCTCCATGTGCTGGTGGATCATCCCCTCCTATGCCAGCGTTGTGATCCCTCCTTTTTTCTTCTTCTTCTTCCTCCTCATCATCTGAGAAGACCTCTATGTAATGTGATTTTCTAGCTGCACATCTATTTCGAGGTGCCTATTATTCTTGGAAAGTGAAGCAAAGCTTCCTTCTTCTTAGATCTCTCTGGACTTCATCATCAAGAGGCTTCTTGTATGAGCTCTCCTTTGAAGGAGCAACTTTTTCTTCCTTTTCGTTATAAGGAAAAGAGGGCTTATGCTGAAAGTTTGCCTTTGCTTTTGGCAAGGAATCTTGAAGGTCTCTAGCCCTTTCAACAACATCATGTAGGGTAGTGGGCTTTGTAGATTTAACCAACCCATGAAGAGGTTCATCTAGACCATCGATGAACATGTACACCCTTCTTGTTGCAGAAAAATTAGGAACCATAACAGAAAGTCTTAAAAATTTAGAGATGTAAGTTTCAATATTACCTAATTGTTTCAACTTTGAAAGGCTCATGAATGGTGCTTCTGGATCTCTTTTATCAAACCTTTCCACCAGCCTTCTAGTGAACTTTGAATAAGTAGTCACATTGGCATGACCCAATGTAAACAAACCATGGAACCACCAGTCATGTGCTTCGCCTTCAAGGTGAAACGCTGTAATCTTGATAGCCTCCATCTCTGGGACTTTGTTCAACTGAAAGTAGATGTCACATTTTTCTACCCAAGATTTGGCAGAACTCTTGGATGACCCATCAAAATTGGGTAAAAAGAATCTACCCATAGTGTGGTGTCGATCAAGATTCTGAATGAATCCACCACCTCTAAGATGATGCCTTGGTATTCTATTGTCCTTTATGTGAAAAAAACTCTTGAAAACTCAGATTATCTTTGAATCTCTGATTTTGAGACTCATATTCTTCAAAATAGTCTTCAAGGGGTTCATGCTCTTGAAACCCTTCATTTCCCATAGCCAAAAACGTAGGCATGGTAGAGCATTGGAAAACTTGTGGCTGATGCACTGGTTGATCATTACAATGATGAGATATGCCAGAGCCTTCTCCAAGATGGAATCCTTTAGGGGATTATTTTATTCTGTCCATTCTCATCTCTTTGATCTCTCTAGAAATATCTTGCATGGTTCTCAACGGGATCTTAGGAAAATCCATTTCTTCTTCTTCACTTCCAAATACATTGGCTTTAAACACATATTTCAATAAATTTGGAAGTTTTCCGTCGATCTAGAATTTATAAATTTTAACTAGATTAAGTTTTTTCAAAATGTGGAATTATAAAATCACTTATTTTACTAATTTTAATGTAGATATTCACCATTTTTGGTGAAAAATTTATCATGGTAAACTATATAAAATAAATTTATAAAAACTTGCAAAAGAAAATCTTTCACATCTTAATCTTGGATTCCCTACATTATCTCTTTTAATATTTTTTATGGTTTGTACTAAAATCTAAGCTTGTTAAGGTTATATTATGAAAATATTGTTGTGTATGTTACTATTATTAACTTTATGAAAAGAACGTTGTGTATGTTATTATTATTATTAACCCATTTAACTATAATCTGACATAGTAAATATCATGTTTGTGATGACAACTGAAAGATATCTGATAAATTACTATGGATCACAAAAGCTTGAATTCAAATATTAAAACCCTGCTCGATAGGGCCATGGTAACCAAAATTCATCATGTATGTGTTAAGTTACGATAATTACTAAGACAAGGTTGGCACAATTTAAAAGTCTATCACCTTTTCAACACTAGTAATATGGTTGAAGATGAAGAACCCTCTTAGATCATCCACTTTATACTCATATTTGAATTTCAAAATATTTGTGGTGCTACCAACCTTCTTGATATTTTAGCTAAAAAAAATTATGATCATCTTGAAACACTTCTTTCAATGCTTTTTGAGCATAACAATAAAATTCTGAAGAATTTTGAGTAATATCTTTATAGCTTCTTATATAAAATATTTGGTCTTAGTGGATGATAATCATCATTATCACTATCATCATTACATACTATTGTAAGAAGTTTGAACCATTTTAGAGTTGACAGGAGAAAATATTTTTTATGATCAAATTAAATGTTGAATGATAGTATTATAATTTATTTATTATTTATTATTTGTACTTTTGTGTTAAAAACTAAGTTAATTGGGACATACTTAATGAATAATATATTAATATTCAAGATATATGTTAAGTGTAAATTTATTTAATGAAAAATTATCATAGTAATGTGTTCAATATATACCAGCATAGATACATCTTAAATACAAATTTAACATGAGCCTAGAGGGATCGAATTATATAAGACTTAACAAAATATATATATATATATATATATATATATATATATATATATATATATATATATATGAAGTTGATATCCACATTAATTAATTAACATAGACCTTCAAATAGTTTATTTGAATCTCTGGCTAAAATATTTTTGAAAAATAAAATATTTAAACATCTAATTCACACATTATTTTACTTCTAATTACTTTACAACATATTCATTTTTTCTTTAATTATAGCCGATATTATTTTTCTATTTATAACATATTTTTTATTTTTTATTTTTAATTTAAAATGGCATGAAACAGACAAACTTAAATATCCCCTCATACTAAGCTATATAATGAGCCTAGCCTCTCGGTTCAATTGCTGATCATTTTAATTATCAAAATCAATCATGAATTAGAATAGTAACAAAGTAATACAATTTGATTATTTTCAAATACAAGAGGAAAGAGAGAAAATTGACTAAACTATTTATTACAAATGTTTAGATTTTATTCCTAGAGTGTTTAAGGATATTAAATTGAAAAGAACATATTGGAATTCATCTAAAACTTACATTCATTACATTATTTCTATTATCATGAATATTTATATTTATGTATTAAATTTGGCTCGTGAATAATAGATTTTGTAAAAAAAATCTTACCTAGTATAAAGTTATTTAACAATATATTATTATTGTGTTTCTAACTATTATTGACCATTTTAAATTGGCACTAACTACTTTTCCTATGTTGAGTACAAATTTATTATACTAGTACAATGTTGGCACCACTTCAAAATCTATAAGAGGAAATATTTTATAAGTCTAGTTGTGTTTTTTAATGATCAAAATCATTTTTTTATAAATTAGAGTGCAACAAAACAACAAATTTTATTTATATCAATTATAACAAGGAATATTAAGGAAAACTCACTTCAAACATTATTACAAGTGTCTAACATTTTTTCACTAAGTGTTTAAATGGTTTATTTTAAATAGAATACTAGTTAGCTACTCCACTACTGTTTTAATAGACCAAATTTAGAAGATGTTGTTTTTAAGTGCATTATTGAATTTGATTATGCATATTTGATATGGTGATAATTCATGTTGGTCAAACAAAGATTTGAAAACTAAAATATTTTATGGCAATGTCATGTCATTTGTATCACCACATGATTACATTGAAATAATAAATAATATAAAACTTCTCCAAAAATAATATGAAGAGAATATTTGATATAAAAAAAATATTGAAAAGTGTGTCTGAATGTATATTAATAGATTTTTCAAAAAAACAATTACATTCATGAATCATATAAACCTAATCTTAAGATATTCGCTCAAGTATCCAATATTGGTCTAAAAAATTTCCATTGTATTTCCTTGAAATAGGCTTCCACCAATCAACCTTTACATGAAGATTTTCACTTTCATTATCCCTAAAGATGTCTGAGATCAATTTTTCCATCCAAATCATCTCTCCCACATCCTCATTTCCTAATCTAACTAGCAGCATCTTTCCATTCTCTACATCAATCATTGGATTGAATGTTGGCTTTGGCTTGTTGCATTTGGGTCCAACATATACTGGTTCATCTATTGCATTATCAAAATCTCCATCCATAATACTTGAGATTACATGGAGTTCATTACGATCAACATCAACATTGTGCCTTGTCTTGGGCTAGAAATCCTCTGAAGATGAATCAATTCCATCTATTATTCTATGATAATTATAGATTCCATCGGATGTATCAAGAAATCTTTCTCAGTACGCTAATTTATTTTTCCATTCCTATGTAACAATTGGTGAATCCTCATTCCCGATACTGTCTTTCCACATTTTTATGTATGATTTTATCTCTTCCTTTAGTTCTTTTAAATAGACATCATTATTTTTGGAAGTTAAGAAAGATGGGTTTCCTATGGGAATTATAGGTCGACCTTCATCATCTATATTCCATAACTCAATTGATTCTGACCGCTCAATATTTCTAATAAATTCTTTGTACCTTAGTACTGGAATATCATTGAGTACAAGAAATTGGAAGTATTGAACATTAAGATGTCCAACTGGTGCATTTTTTACCTCCTTGATGTATCCATTAAGGAAAGCTTTGAATTCATAAACATTGTTAATAAGTGTAGGTGTAAAGGCTCAATTTTCTTCAATTATGCGATATGTATCCATCATTTCAGGTAAAGAATATATAAATTTACCTTTTAGGTTTGAAGGCATTATTTTGTAGGTTCCATCTATGTCTTCATAGGTGTGCCCCACAAGAAAGAATACAACCTCAATAGTGATGAAGACACCAAGTGAATTTAATAGAAACATGAAAAGATAGCGATTCTTATTATCAATTGTTGCATTGTCCAATCGTAACAACAAATGTGGAGGAAGAGGTTTAAAATCAACATTTTGACTCTTTGATCTTCCATGAGATATAAAATCATCCTTGTGAAATTGACAGTTTGAGTAAATAGAGGTGTCAAGTAATGCATTTGTAAGTGGTTTTCTTGAACTTCCACTCTCATAAATTAGATCACCATACATATCAATTTGTGGGTCTTCAAGGTCCCTTAAGCACATTGCAATTGATGTAATAGTAAATTGTGATCCCATATGTACAAATGGTAGGGAGAAATTACCAAAACCTCTTGTCTTATGCCCATGTGTTAGCATACCTGTCAATGACAAACCTAATTTTTTTCCTACAATAGATTTTGATTTGACGCATAGCCTTGGGATTGAATTCTTTGTTTTATCCATTTTATCATGGATAATGCTCAAATACTCCTTTGGAAACCGCTCTAACATAATTCTATGGGTGTAGTAGCAATATCTTCCACACATAACAATCTTGTTATATTTTTTCAACCTACATCATGCCTTTTCTTCCAAATCTTTTGTAGTCACTGGCTTCATCCGTGCTTTCAACACAATACATTCACTGTGTTTACTGAAGTTGTTTTTGTTTGAAAATTCCACATCTCGAAACTTAGTATTCTAGATCTTTCTCATTGTTGACTATGATATTCGTGTATAATTGAGCTTTTGAAGAGCCTCATTGATATATTTTAACAAAGAATTTTGTGTGTAAGCTGAAGGAAGCAATATTAAAGGAGAAGATGTTCCATCTTCTTCAACTTGACATTTTTGGTTTGGTGAAAAATCTGAATTATCCATTACAATTTTGTGCAATATTTCTATGGCTGCCACAGTGTATGCTCATGCTTTGCATGTGTTGGTGTTAACATGAATAAATTTGATCTGTCCAGGTTGGAAATAATGCTGGTACTTATAGAATGTTCTTTGAGGAATCTTATGTATATTATACCATGCTTTCTTACAAATAATATTCTCGTTAAATCTCATGTCCTTTACATTTCTAGCAATATGTGTTAGGCCATGGCCATGGCTCCTTGACATGCTTATGTTTGACATGAGTGAATTCAAGACAAATTCGCTAATATCATTTTTATTTATTTGTCTCATACCCCTTCTAGCACCTGCAATGGCCTTCCTATCCACATGTTGAAGAAAATATTTTCTACAACATACATCTATGGCCAAAAGTTGAATTTATTTCTCTTCATCTATTTTTGTTTAACATTTTGCAATTTTTGTTGTAGCCATAGCTCATTTAATCCTTTTATATGGCCTTGTTACATGCATATCAATTTAGTTTTGCTATTTTTCATTACAAGGATACCCATCACATTTTTTTAAGGGATTTGTGTCCTCTATAACATCCCATATCACCATTTCCTTGGGTGGCTCCTTGAACTTTTCCTTAACCCATAATATCACACCTTTGCTTTCCACCAACTTATTTATTGGCAATCTAACCAAAAAAGTATAGAATTATCTTGAATTCTACATATTTCACAATTGCCATCTATCACTTCCAAAAAAATGCCAAATTTCATTTCACCTAGTGTTTCACCTTCAACAATGTCATCCTGATGGACATTAACTAGCATTCCTTTGGCAATGTACATGCTTGTTCCCATGCATTCATGTGTAAGAGAAACCTTTGTACATATGAATATAACCCTATCTTGGGGAATATTTATGGCATGATCATAAAAATGAGGTTGCAAATCTGATTCTAGCCAAATCTCATAAGATTCCAATGCACCCCCTAATGTATGGTCAAATCTTGTCGAGTATGTGGTAAAGAAGCATCATGTTTTAACACCTTCTCAATTTTAACCACTATGCATCCTTTCTTTACCATATTTTCATGCACTTTATTCCCAAGGTCTATATAGAAAATGGAACCCTCATGCACCTTCACTCCATGTTGTAGAAGATCTACCTTCTCCCCAAGAGAAATTGTAGAAGAAACATTTTCACTTATAAATGAATATAAATAAGGTTAGTATTTACTCAAAAAAGGTATTATAGTATCAATAATATTTGAACAAATGCTTAAATATTTTCATTTACCTATGATGTGCCTCAAATCCATGATCTTCCATGCATGTATGTCCCCTTCATCAACATCCTCATCAATCAAATGTGGTTGAGTGACATCAATTATCAAAATTGCAACATAACACGAATTAACCCTTTCTCCAGCATAATAAAGTTCTAGACTTTGTAGTTTCAACCATTCCTAGCCCAACGACTTGATCATTAATAAGGAGATCAACATAGTCCCCTTTTGTGAAAATTGTGTTTTCCATTCTAGCTTATTTTTGGCTCGAGGGGTCCTGACCCAGGTTCGGAGGTTCAAAGTTTGCCAAAAAACCCCTGCACTAATGGCCCTTTCGGTAGTGACTTGCTTGCGCAGGCCAAAGTCTCACCCGAAGTAGTATGGGGGGGTGATGGAACCAAGTTTTCACAACCTAGGAGAGGGTAGGTAAGTCAAGATGAGCTGTGTTCAGTCTTATAGTGACCAGATATTATATCACAAAACCTAGATCTACAAATTCCCTTCGCATCCACGTGCTTGATAGTAATGATATTCACAGTAATCAACAAATCAAGAACTTATATAAAGATAAAACAGCTATTCAAGATCTTCTTGAAGGAAATGTAATAGAGCAGACCCATATCGCAACATAAACAAGTAACACAAATATATTCTCAGCTTAAATAATTAACACATCAACATACATTAATCAAGCAAACATCAAAGATTAATTCCAACAGATTCAGACATCTAACAATACTTCTGCATTCATTAATCATTCAGATCTACTTATAATACCTAAAACCCAACTTGCGCACACAGAAGCAGGGCCCGCACATAGCAGGATAGAAAATCTCCACGCACACAGCAGGAGGAGTCCTTCCCCAACAACCCTAACTAGATCTATCAATTTGCACTTAGCATCAATCTCTATCCAAATATGTCCTACAACTCAAAAAAGGTTTAACTACTTATACTATTTTAGACTACATATCCAATGGTTCACAAACCGAGGTTTGCGAACTCTTGGTCTACCCTTGACCATTTACAATGCATTAGTGGCTTTGACCCACCCCAAAACCCTTGCGTTAGACTAGGTATAATAAAAAATATACAAAATAGACTAGTTTCGCAGCTTGCAAGAGACCCTGTTCCAACAGTCCCCCAACAAAATGTTGTGACTCGTCCTGAGTCACTGTGGTGGTGGGGTTTCCACCTATGCATGCAGTGTATTGATGGTGGCGATGAGCGGAGACAACACTTCTTGACTCTGAGCAGCAGCGCTTTGCGCAATATACACAAGCTTCTAGGATGTTGGTCCTTCTGTTGCCGCGGTGACACTTTCTAGCATCTGATTTAGTCACTTGACCATGATATTAGTATCCTGAGATATCTGGAGGGTTGCAGCAGTCGAAGGCTTCAATCGTTCCCCAATGTCATGCTTCTTTCACCAAAGTTCCTCAATTTCATCTTGGAGAGCGTTGTTGGTTCTCAAATGTGCCAGATGCTGTGCAGGAACTAAGGAGGGAAATTTAGCCTCGACCTGATCGAAAGCTTCTTCCTTCTTCTGCAAGTCCTAATTGATTCTTTGGAGGACTAGATCGCACTGGATCCTATTCCATAGCTGCATGGCGTCATAAACTAACCGGGCGCCCTGAGCAATTTGTCTTATACTGGTGTTGGTAACCTCGGTCACAAGCGTAGCGCGCTGGGCTCCTACCTATGGAGGTGTTTCGAGCTACAATTTGTCTTGTAAGTCAGTGATTTGCTACTCTAGATGCATCTTTAGGACCTGCATCTCCATCCTGGATGCCTTAAATGCTGCGAATAATCCCTCAACTCTAGCCCCGGGGGTGGCTGCGGCCAGGATCTCTTCTGTAACCTTAGTGTAGAGCTGGTGGATGAATGTTTCAAGCTTTGCTTGCTGTGCCACAATTATGGACACTTCGGCACTCTGTGTTGCAATGGTCTGCTTGGCCATACTAAGTTGTTGGTTCACTTTTTGGTCTTGATGGTGAACCTCTTGGAACACGGTGGTGTAGAGACCCTTGTAATGCCTCATGGGACAACCTGGCAAAATTCAACTGCACCTATGTGCTCGCTTGGGGCTGTATTCTGATAAGGGCGACGCTAGGGAGGGAGCAGAGACAAATCTCCCCTACAACTACTACTGTATTGTTGGTTTCCGAGGGTGTACATACTAGAATCACACTGGTTTGCAGGGCACAGAGTTCAACCTGGATTGTATCAACTGCAGCTTGCTGCCATGCTACTAAGGCAACCCATTTCTCCTCCATGGCCAGGGTGACCGCATCTGCAATTTGTTCGAGATCTCCTTCAGTCAGCATGCCTGTCTCATCGCATTCCCCTCGCTGAGATCATTGCTTCTTGCGAGGTCCTTTGACATGCTCACTTTTTCGTTTCACGTCTTGGGGGGAGGTGGTACCTCCGATATCCAGCCCGCCCATACCTAAATCTTGCTGTGAATCGACCTCAGATTCAGCCTCAGTGTCCTTTGTGGCGGTCTGCTTTCGTTGCATGTCCTTTTCCATGGCTGCGTCGGAGCCTTTCTTACTTGGTCCTGTGTTCTCCTTGATGGTGGTTTTGAAGCCTATCTTCCAGGCGAGAGGCCATAGCGCAATCATATTGTCAATTTCCTCATCTGTTACTATATAAGTAAGTGACATCCAAGTCTTATCCTTTTGGCTATGGATCTGAATGTTGTTCATGGTAACCTGGAATGTTGCGATATTCTTGTACTTGTCATATACTATGGGGGATGGCCGAGGTTGAGAATTGATAGCTGCGACCACGTTACTCTGGAAGAGAGCCCAGAAGACCTAGTTATCTTCAATGCACTGCGTATCCTTGGAATCCCACAAATGGGCATACCGAGCTCCTTCGAAAATATCTGGAGTGAGCTCGGGGAGGACTAACTCTACAAGGGATTCCCATGCAACAAGGGCTATAAGAAATACTAGCCAGGCATAGCAGAAGGCTTTTCCCTGCTCCTGTGATTCACAGACATTGGTTAAGAATTCGTCGCATAAGTACTGGGCCCAATTGAGGCAGAACCCCTCCTTACACTGACCGGCTAGTCGAATGACATATGCAGGGACAATGGCGACCTGACACTTTCTCATTAGCTTGCAAGCTAGAATTATGGTACCCATCTGTGTAGTTGGGTTGCTGATGGATTTTGCGATAAAGCCCTGCATATTTCTTTGCACATGGTAGGTCTGTTGCACATGTTCCGCAGTGTCCCCTTCATATTTCTTAGCCACACGCTCCAGAGGGCGTGGCCCATTCATGGGAAGACCCGTGATTCTATGGAACAATGTAGCATCTATGGGGATCCTATCCCTAATCCACAGGAAACCATTATGAATTAGGGCGAACAACTTTCAGGCAAGTCGATCTATGATATTATAATAGCTAAAGTGGGGCATACGCAGTAGGTTCAAAAGGTTAGATCCTGCCAACCCGCTTACCCAGTGTTGAGGAACAACTCTAACCCCATCGCAAGCATAAATTGTGTCAAAGTATATCACAAGGTTTAGCTTGGGGAAGGCTTCGTTGTTTTCCAAGTCATGATTGTCGAACTTAACTTCATGGAGCTTCCCGCAATTGTCACTTAGGACAGGGACTTCTCTTGGGGTTAGTGGCGTTTGCAAATAAGTAACCAAACCATCATGGTTATTTGGTGTGCGCATCAAGGGCTTGCGTGGGTGGATGAAAGGTAGTAACCAGTTGATTGGATTGGCAGGCATGGCTCCTTCCTGGGTAGCCTAAGCATGAGGCGTTGCTCGTGGTGACTAGGCTTTCCTTAGGGAGTTTCTAGGCTTCCCTGAAGCCCATTTCGCAACTTTCGGGGGCTTTCCTAAGCCCTGTGCTTTCTCTTTACCCTTCCTTGTGACCGGTGTAGAGAGCACTTCTTCATCCTCAGACCTAATCTCCATTACGTATTCACCTTCTGGTTTTGTAGGTGCCAAGGGTTCAGCAGGGTTTGTGGCTATCATCCTAGCATGAAAAATGAATCCCCACTTTGGGTGGCTACTGTCAGATGGTGGGGGTTGATCAAAAATGAAAGGGACAGTGGAAATCTGAAAAATCTTACAACTTAAGTTCGTTCAAGGCAAAGATGTTAAGTGCAAGCTATGTAAGTAAGATGGAACAGTTGTCCAAGCTATCCTGCCCTTTTTATAGTGCCTGTGGTCATCCAATGGTAGGGTATACTTCACCTGGAACTTCCCAGTAGGTAAATGGTAAAAAATCCCCAAGATTTTCCTCATTAAATTCTAGCGGCCCGCTCCTTGCAACGGTAACTTGGGATTTTTACCAGAAGTTATCGTACCAACGTCTAGTTTTAGCACCTTTCATGTGTTTAGCAGACCTGCTCTTGGGTCAAACCTCTGAAGCTTCTGTGCATCCTCCCTGAACAGAGGCATGTTCTGTAGGTATTTTAAAGCCAAAGACATGTGTTCCTGACATATGCCATCCCAATAGTAGCAGACCTCCTGCGTAAGCACATCTTTCAGAGGTACTGTATTCCATGCATGCTCTTGAACAAACTTTTTGTAGTACCCTATGTGGCTGAGAATTGAATGCAACTAATTCCTTGTCGTAAGAGTCTCTGGGTATTTCATAACTCTGCCTCATATATACGCACCTCCAATCCCATCCAATGTGACGTGCGTGTCCATGCTACCCACTCGCAGCCCAAGTGGTCTAATAACTATGCGTATTGTCTTGATTCATGCATTAGCCAGGGCCTCAAATCGTAGGATCATCATAGCCCGACATTCCTCCCAATCTTGGATTTCTTCCCTATGCATGTCCCACCACTGTGCAGGTACTCCTCGCATATTTTCCAGCTTAAGGGCCCATATCCTTTGTCCTCTAGGGACCTCAGCTTCAAACGCTTGTAAAAATTCCTTAATATTACCAAAGCCATCAAAATAAGGTAGATATCTTACCTCTGAGGACACGCAGTGGAAATTCTTTGCGACCCGAAGACACCGCAGCATAGAGACATCATGTAGTCTATTCTACCAATTCTCTATTTCCCCATCAGAGTCAGAGAAACATTCACTGTCATTTTCCCAACAGAGTACACTGTTAGCCATGGGGTTGATCCAATCTTCGTCCTGCAAAGTCAACTTATAAATATGATCCATATCCTGTTCGTCGCGCGCCAGCTCAGTGTATCGTTCGCCTTCTGCAGGATCTAATGGCATTATCACCCTTGTACCGTTATTCTCAAACACCATTCTTCTCTTCTTCAAGTTAATGATACCTTCCATATCGATGGCCCAATCCAAGCCCAAGAGCGCAGGGTAGGGGTCCGCATCTCCTGCGATCTCAATTACTTCAAAATCAGCCTGGGCCTTTACTCCTGCGATATCCACCACGATTTTTGATAGTCTCCCCAATGGTATAATATTTTTTTGATTAGCCATGTGCAGCTGGATAGTGGACCATTCCAGCTTAGGTTCTCATAACCACCAATCTATGCAGTTAACCACATCTCCCTACCAGTGCATTTCTTATACTTATATAGTTTGTGCACATCCTTGATTTTTGGGGGTAGGCTAGGTTGTGCTGCGGAGCTATCTATTGATTCCTGAAGATTCTCTACAGCCATTGGGTTGCGCAGCAGCTTTATACATTCCTATAAAAAGGTCTTGACCTCCTCGTCCGCCTTAAGGTTCGTAGGTTTCTGAGAAGTAGATGACTCTGCCTTCACAAATTCTTTCTGAGCTACGATAAATGTCTCTTTTTCCTTACTTAGGTCCAAACCCTCTTCTTTGATAACAACTTGCCGGATCAGAGATCCAGTCGCAACATTCTCCCTAGGTCCTCTGGCGGCCATTCTACTGCGCATTACAACATTTATGCTTGGATCTTTATCTTGCAGCTCAACCTTAACTCTCTGCACATTCTGCGTAGGTGTTGGCTACTTCTCCTACATTTTTTCTATTAGGATTAGATAGTCTTAAATTAAATGATCTAACTGATTGCAGTACCGAAAGGACTACCTCATAAGATTCAGGAAATCTCTTGCAAAGTGCCCTACTTCTCCACAGTTATAACAAATCAATTGTCCTCGGCCCTGACCTGCGCTTCCACCTCGACCGCCTCCCCTGCCCCTAGCCATGGAGCTGACTATGCCTGCAGGAGACCTTGGTGACGCATGATCTATTTGTACCCTGTATAATTTTCCCCGATCTATCATCAAATCATATGTTCGACAGTTCTACTCATCATGTCCTACTCACCGACAAAACTTGCATCATTTCTACTTTACTTCTGGGACGTATGCACCTAGGCAGGGGAAGTGGTTTGTATCATACAGGCTGGCTATGTGGCAATCCTCACCCCACAATGCAGGTCCGCTGGAGCCTAGACGCAACAGACTAAGTCCTATGCTTGATCCTGGACACAGTGGACTAGGTCCCCCTGCCTGCATATAGTCTGTTAGTAGAGGGCAGTTATCTTTGGTGTGACCATTCACCTTGCATCATACGCACCACCTTTCAGGGCTAGCTTTTGCTCCTTGCTCTTGTTGCAGGCCCTGGATCTCCATGTGCATTACTTCTAGCTACCCTTGGATCTGTTGGACGCCCAACTGGGTCTTGTCTTGAGGCGCAACTTCTAACTTCATCGCAGCTTCCAAGGCTTTCTCCTGTGAGTCAAAATTTTGGTGACCCATAGGTGTGCATAGGTGAGGAAGTAACATGGCGATGAACCATTCTGTATGTTGTTTGTCATCATATTGGAATCCTCCTTCCCTAATCTCTTTCTTCAGTCATTGATTGGCTCCCACACAGACTCAGAGGGCCCTTGCTTGAAATTTTTGAGATCTACCACTCTTTGCGAGTAGCACTTAGGCTTCTTAAATTGCTGCTTCAAAGCATTCTTAACCTCCTCAATGGCTGCGTTAGCATGTTGGCCGATGTATCCCATGTACCCGTCCAACACTCTTCCTTCAAGGGCATGGGATAGATGTGCCCGCCCCACTGCATCACTAGCTACATTCTATGCAGTCCATACCGATTATGTGACAAACCAGAACTGATACATGTCTTCATCTCCTGCACCCTTAAAGGTAGGTAACTTCATATGCATGGCTATGTCGCCTTCTGATGGTGGCGACGGAGGTGTAGGTGAATTATTACCCCTGTGCTGGTTCGAAAGTGGTGTGCTGGGAGGATTCTATGCAACTGCTTCTATTATCGGGCTATAGACATATCTGTCTCCTTCTCGGTTGGTATGATAGTATTTTCCGCTTCACATCGAACTTCCATCTGGATCAGCAGTCATTCACTTGGTGTGACTACACAAGATACTCTTTTTGCATAGTAATATCTTAATCATCAATGGTAAGGTTTTCAAAAACTTACCCCGGAAACCATTGAAGAATATTCCCTCTACTTCAGAGTAGGATACGAACTGATCGATGGAAAATTCCATCATGAACCCTCCTAGCACACTGTCCACCTAGTGGTCTACCATGTGAGTGATGATGTTATCAGTCTTCTCTAACTACTGGACCAATTCGGGGGTCCACTACATGACCCATTCGTCCCTCCAAAACTTATAAAATTCAACCAACCTTGCGAGCCTCTCCTGGAGCTCGATCGCAATTGTCATAAAGAAGATCTCGTAGATCTTTGTGAAAATATACTTATTTTTACACTCCTCAACAGTCAACCTCTTACTGCGGTTTCCTTTTACTGCGAATTCCTAAACTTGCTGTTCGAACCATTCATCAATTTATTTTCTTTAAGGTTTCAAATACGGCCTTGGAATTACCCGATCCCTCTCTCAAAATGCTCCTGGTACCAGCAACAGAATAATTTGTTGGCTTGAGGGGTCTTGACCCAGGTTCGAAGGTTCAAGGTTTTCCAGCAACCCCCTATACTACTGGCCCTTTCAGCAGTGACCTGCTTACGCAGGCCAAAGTCTCACCCGAATTAGTATGGGTGGGTGCTGGAACCAGGTTTCCACACCCTGGGAGAGGGTATGTAAGTCAAGTCGAGCTGCGTTTAGTCTTATAATGACCAGATCTTATATCACAGAGCCTATATCTACAGATTCCCTTCGCATCCACGTGATTAATAGCAATGATATTCACAACAATCAACAGATCATGAACTTATATAAAGATAACGAAGTTATTCCAGATCTTCTTACAGGAAATGTAACAAAATAGACCCAAATCACAGCATAAGCCAGTAACAAAAATATATTCGCAGCTTAAATCAATAACACATCAACATATATTAATCAACCAAACATCACAGAGTAATTCCAATAGATTCAGACATCCAACAATACTTTCGCATTTATTAATCCTTCAGATCTACTTACAATACCTAAAACCCAACCTGTGCACACAACAACAAGGTCCGCACATAGTAGGACAAAGAATCTCTGCGCACATAGCAGTAAGATTCCTTTCCCAAAAACCCTATCCAGATCTATCAATTCGCACTTAGCATCAATCTCTATCCAAATTTGTCCTACAACTCAAAAAAGGTTCAACTACTTATACTAGTTTGGCCTACATATCCAATGGTCCGCAAACCGTGGTTTGTGGACTCTTGGTCTACCCTTGAACCATTTACAATGCATTAGGGACTTTTACCCATCGCAAAAACCTTGCATTAGACTAGGTATAATAAAAAATATACAAAATGGACCAGTTTCGCAGCTTGTAGGAGACCCTGTTCCAACACTTGTACCAATTTTGCAACAACAATTAAATCAGAAATTGTAATTAGAAGGTTGAACCATGTAAAGTGTTACTTTATATTTTTCGCAAAAACACACAAATTTCAAAAACAGTAATATAGATGAAATAATTTAAATATTATGGTAGTCATATTTTATGTAATGAAACGTTGTTCCCCACCATCTATTGCCTACTACCAAAAATTACTTTAGATGTCAATTACAAAAAAAAACTATATGAAGAACATGCAATTAGAGATGTAGATAGTATCATAGAATGAAAAATATCAACTCATATCAAACCACCAAGTTCCTATTTAACTTCAGAAATGACACTTGTAGTCTTAATGCATGTGTATGAATAACGATCATAAGAAATTTGTAGAATTTGAAGAACCAAAACATGGTCCATTGGAAAATCTAATAAATTCAAAGATTGATGCTACATAAGATGTCTCAATATTAACCACTATGCATCCTTTATTTACCATGTTTCCATGCACTTTATGCCCAAGCTCTATATTGAATATGGAGCCCTCACCCACCTTCACTTCATGTTGTAGAAGATCTACCTTGTCTCCAATAAAAAATGTAGAAGCAACATTTGCACCTGTAAACGAATGTAAATAAGGTTAGTATTTAATCAAAAAAAAATTATTATACTATCAATAATATTTGAACACATGCTTCAATATTTTTATTTACCTATTTTGTGCCTTAAATCCATGAACTTCCATGGATGTATGTCCCCTTCATCAACATCCTCCTCAATCAAATGTGGTTGAGTGACATCAATTATCAAAATTGCAACATAACATGCATTGACCCTTTCTCTATCGTAATAAGTTCTAGACTCTATAGATTCAACCCTTCCTACCCCAACGACTAGATCATTAATAAGGAGATCAACATAGTCCCCTTTTTCCATAATTATATTTTCCATTCTAGCTTGTACCAATTCTATAACAACAATAATATCATAAATTGTAATTAAAATTTTGAACCATGTAAAGTGTGATTTAATATTTTCTCTAAAACACACAACTTTCAAAAAAGTAATATAGATGCAATAATTTAACTAGTATGGTAGTCATATTGTATGTAATGAAACATTGTTCCCCCCATCTAGTGCATACTACCAAAAAGTAATTTACATGCAAATTACACAAAAAACTTATATGAAGAACATGCAATTAGAGATGTAGATAGTATCATAGAATGACAAGTATCAGCTCATATCAAGCCACCAAGTTCCTATTTAACTTCAGAAATGACACTTGTGTCTTAATGAATGTGTATGAATAATGATCATAGGAAATTTGTAGAATTTGAAGAACCAAAACATGGTCCATTGGAAAATCTAATAAACTCCAAGATTGATGCTACATAAGATGTCTAAAAGCCCCATGAAAAGGTTAAATTATATTTTCGCTTAGTGAGGATGTTTGATGTTTGAACTTGATAATCAAAATCCAAACTAGAGGTTTTCTTCCAAATAAAAGTTTTGAATGACAAATATAAGCTCATATCAAACCACCAAGTTCCTATTTAACTTCAAAAATGACACTTGTAGTCCTAATGCATGTGTATGAATAATTATCATAAGAAATTTGTAGAAGTTGAAGAACCAAAACATGGTCCTTTGGAAAATCTAAGAAATTTCAAGACTGATGCTACATAAGATGTCTAAAAGCCCCATGAAAATGAGAAATTATATTTTCACTTAGTGAGGATGTTTGATGTTTGAACTTGATAATCAAAAGCCAAACTAGAGGTTCTCTTCCAAATAAAAGTTTTGGTACTATAAATACTTCTCACTTTTATTCCAAAAATAAAGAAATTTCATTTTACAAATCTTTGTTTCCAATGTTAGCACTCCCTACCTTACACATCTAAGGACATACTATTTAGGATGGATACAAAGGGATGTCAACTTTAGGTCCTCGAAAAGTGTAGATTTAAGGTTTCCTACATTTTTATGTTGATGAGGAAGAGTCTTATCTTATGCATCCAAACATTAGTGAAATTTTTTTTGGAAGTTCATAACTATACAACAAAATAGAGATAAAAGCAATACATTTTAAAAAATTGTGCTTGATACTTTAAAGTCGCATACATGTGCATTGTAAGCAAACTATAGTATACCTCAATAATACATTTATTCATAAACTTCAAAATTATACAAAGATCACATTATTCTCCATGGATCAAATAATTATGATTGGATTATTGTGTTTGTGCCAAAAGGAAAGCTATACCATTATCTTTCCTTCTAACTTAAGCACAAATGTGGTGCCAACAACAACATATATCTATATACAATTCTTTTGCACTATCATTGATATCCATAAATTGTTCCAAATTCAATAAAAGGGCACATCAAAAGCTATAACTCTAGCCATTGTGATTATTGAGACAATGTCACCCTAGCGCATTTGTTGCATAAGTGTAGTGGTGTCTAGAATAAAGCTAGTAATCACTAGGTATCCTTCTTGCATAATCACAAATGCACTGCCAAGAAAAATATCATAGCACTAACCTTGGTGATGATGAAATCTTGATACTTTTCCTTTTGGAACAAGAACACAGAAATCTAGTGCATTCTACAATTCCTTCTAACAAAAATACAGGCACATTTCCAACGATAATGTTGCATTACGAAAAAAATCTAACGGATGCAAAATTTACTTCTATCACAAACACAAACACATTTTCAACAATAACATTGCAAGATGAAGGAAATTTAACACATTATAACCTTCCTTCTAGCATAACAACAAACATATTTCTAATAACAACATTTCATTATGAAGGAAATATAATGTGTGCTAACTTTCATTCTATCACAAGTAGAAGCCCATTTCGAACAACAGCAATGCACCTTAAATGAAGGCTAACAATCAATATCATTCCTTCTACTACAAACATAAGTATATTGGTAGAAGCAACATTACATGGTCAAATAAATCTAGCACATGCTAGATTTCCTTCTAGCACAAACACAAGCACATTTCTAAATCTGCCACATTCTAAATCTCCTTCTAGCATAAATAGAGGCATGTTACTCAGAAAAAAATTGCAAAGTAAAATAAATATTACACATTCTAGAGTTTCTTCTAGCACAAACACAATCACATTATCAGAAACAACATTGCAGGGTGGAAGATATCTAATCTATGCTTGATTTACTTCTAGCACATTGCCAAAAATAACATTGTAAGGCAAACAGAATCCAATGGATGATAGAATTCCTTCTAGCACAAACACAAGTATATTTCCAACAATATTGCATTGCAAAGGAAATCCAATGAGGTTATATTTAATTCTAGCACAAATGCAAGCACGTTGCCAACAACAATATTGCATTGTGAAACAAATCTATTGCATACTAGATTTTATTCTAGTACAAACAAAACCACGTTGCTAACACCAATATTGCTTTGCAAAATAAATTTAGTGCATGCGAGAATTCCTCCCACCATACACAAACATGTTGGCAACATCAATATTGTAGGGTAAAAGTAATCTATATCATGCTATATTTTCTTCTATCACAAACATAAGAATATTTCCAATCACAATATTGCAAGGGAAAATAGATCTAACATGTTGTTTGTACTTATATCTCAAACACAAACATGTCACCAATAACAACATTGCAAGTTGAATGAAATCTAACACATGCTAGATTTCCTTCTCTCGTAAACAAAAGCACATAACAATATTGTAGGGTGAAATAAACATACCGCATATTAGATTTGCATCTAGCACAAACAAGCATATTGAAAAAAACACCTTTTGCAAGACAAAAGAAATCTGGTGTGTGGTAGATTTCCCTCTAGCACAAACACAAACACATAACATTGTAGGGGTTAAGAATCTAGCGCATGCAAGGTTTTGTTATAGCATGAACACAAACATATTACCAACAACATTCTAGGGCAAAATAAATCTAGCACATGCTATATTTCCTTTTAGCACAATCACAAGCACATTGCCAATAACATCATTGTGGTGAAGGAAATATGACGCATACTAGATTTCCTTCTAGCACAAACAATTGAATTTCCAACAACAACATTGCAATGCTAAGGAAATCTAGTTCACACTAGATTTCCTTCTAACGCATATACAACCACATTGTCAATAGACTCATAGAAGGGTGAAATATATCTAATGTATGCTAGATTTCATTCTAGCACAAACACAAACACATTACAATATTTCTAGATAAAATAAATCTAGCACATGGTAGATTTACTTCTAGCACAAAAAAAGCATATTGTCAACAACCCCATTGCAATGAAAAATAAATGTAGTGCGTGCTAGATTTATTTCGAGCAAAAATTGAAGCATGTTTCCAATAACAACATTGCAAGGTGAAGAAAAGCTAGCACATGCTAGATTTATGCATAGCACAAACACAGGCAAACAACAACATTGTAGGGTGAAAGAAATCTAGTGTGTTAGATTTGCTTCCAACATAAACAAAAGAATATTGCCAACGACAACATTGCATGGAAACATATATCTAGAACAACTTCTATCACAAATAGAAGCACATTTCCAATAAAAACATCGCAAGGTAAAATAAATTTAATGCATGTTAGCTTTACATGTAGCACAAATTACAAGCATAGTATCAACAACAACATTTCATGACAAAAGAAACCTCGCGCATGCTATATTTCCTTGTAGCTCTCTAACACCTCCAAAAAATACAAAAATAATAACACACACTTCAAAAAATTTGGAGCCCTTTGAAAACTAAAGAAAGAAAAGGCCAAGTAAAGTTTTAAGAGCAAGTCGCTGAAATTAGGATCCACGGTTGCTTGACCCATCCCGACCCTATCAGGCCCTCTCTGACCCTCATTAGCCAAGTGTAAATTATAAATCAATCAGGTAATTTCATTCTTGTGACCAGCCATTATTAAGGTGCAAGGTATAAAAGATGGCAAATGAAAAATATTTGGGAGCAACGACTCAACTGACCATGCGACCACAGCGACAGCAAGGTCAAGCAATTACTTAGGTATAATAACAACTACCAACTTGCGACCTCATTTATTGCTCGCACGTGCGACTCCTTTTTATAAGGGCAGGTCGCTAGGTCGCATTTGTGACTCGTGGCGAAAATCGTGGAATTGCTCTGACAGGTCGGCTGGCGCGTTTTCTTCCGGGTAAGTTGCCATTTCCTCCCTGTGTTTCCTTTCCCAGCATTTCTTGCTAAAATCTAGCCACCCCATGGTCTTAATTACTTGCTGGTGAGCAGATAGGGTTTCCGGTTGAGTTTTACTCTTGTTTTGGTTCCCATAAACCCCAGGGTCACCTGCGTCTTGCCCAATTCCTCATGGCTGTGCCTTATTTCCAGTTTAGACCCTTTCCAGCCGCGTATTTTTCCTGTAAAGGAGAGTTTATCCGCAAAACCGCGCGCGCTCGAAACCCCCCGGCAGGTTCAAGTGCGACCTGCGACCTAGCGACCCGGTCGCAAAGTCGCAAGGTCGCGCGACTCCCTGTTAGCGACTCTGCGACCCTGCGACCTAGTCGCAAGGTCGCGAGGTCGCGTGTGAATTCTTTTGTAGATTAGCGACCCTGCGACCCCCAGAGAGTAGTTAGTTAAACTCTGCATGTGTAGACTGTATTTAGCCATTATCATCATGTCTTTCTCATCCTGGGATTCTTTCTTGAATGCAACAGGTGAATTTAGAGCAGACACGATACCGATCCTCTCCGACTCTAGCAATATGGCACCCCGGGTATCCCGAAGGAGAAGTAAGCAGGTGGTGGAGGAAGAGTCAGACACAGACATACAAACATCTCCTCCACCAATATACATAGACACCCTTTGCACCTTCGCAAAGGAGGACAGCCTTAGGTGGTATGAAGTATACCGCGAGTTCGCCATACCAGAAGATGAGTTTCCAGAAGATCTCCCGGACCGGGAAGTATACCTGAAGGTCAAGAAATCAAAATTGCACCTAGCAGGGTCACATCCCGCCATCTTTCCGTGCCCAGAAATGTTAGACTGGATTATACAGAAGACGGATCCTAAGAATTTCGCAATTCGAGATAGTAGAGGTAAAAATTTTGCAACGTTGGAAAGCTCAAAGGCACAGGTTTACTACTCGCTACCCCAACCAGAGGTAAATTTTACCCCGAGATGGTTTTCCGCAAATGAAGTACCGATGGTTGATACAATCAGAAAATGGTGGGCGGAACCAGATAAATTTAAAATCAAGAAAGACCAGGAGTACCCGGTGGCCAGTCTGAGGAAGGTGTATAAGTTAGTGGCCGCCATGCTGTGCAGAGTGTACGGACGGTCAGACGCTACCACTTTCAACGCAACATGGGAAACCATTATGGAACACGTAACAGTACACGACACTCGGTTCAATTGGGTTGGTATATTAATGGGCTCCATGCACACAAATTTGGCTTCAGCTTTAGCCCCAGATGAGGGAGAGCCGTCAGAATTTTATATGGCTTCGTATTTATTAGATGCTGTCTGTGCCCAGCTGCATGTTGAGGGATGGCCACATAACTGGGACTCCGAACAGACCCAGGCAATCCATTTTCAGACCAAGGTATTCTGGGAATCTAGGTACAAATCAGATATTGAGCAAATCTCTCATATATTCATTCCCTCCCTTTACGGGAAACTCTTTGGTCAAGACACCCCCTGCATGTCTTGGCGAGCAATGGAGACACTAGGTCAGGTGGCACACTGGTTTCCATTCGTTGAATTTACAATCATCCGAGTATTTGGCTCATTCAAAGCACCACATGCTCTGCCTAAGTTTATTACCGATAAGGTGCTCATGCAGGAGGTATGTTTCCAGATGACCTCGGGCTTCTCCAATGTCCTTTCCAAAGGGAAGAAGAAACCTTGGCCCGCTCTACCTGTCACCATTGGTGCTTATACAGTCAAGGACTTCAGAGAAGTAGGGCGTGAAGGGGAAGAGATAAAAAGTTACCACTTCAAAAATCTGGATTGCCGAACTTATGACCCAGTCAGGATAGTTCCTGAGCATTGTAAAAGGGCCAATTTTAGATGGAGTTATCAGCATGTCGAGCGCCCGGCAGAGGACGAAAGAAGAAACTGGTACAACGCAGACAGGCATCTAGCTCCGGGGATCGACTCTGACCAAGAAGAAGAGGATCACCAGAATTTAGAAGATAGGAGCCATAAACTGGGAGGCGCTTCTTCCTCCAAAGATAAAAGAACACGGACCAATACAGGGCCTGACACCTCGGATCAGCAAAGGGCAGCAGAAGCCCAAGCCAAGAAGGAAGAGGAAAAGAAAATGAAGGAGGATGAAGAGAAACGTAAGAAAGATGCCAGGACAGAACGGAAAAAGAAACAGGCTGAGGAAAAGGAAAGACAGGAAAAGGAAGCACAGGCAGTGGCAGAACAAGCACTTAAAGAAGAACTTGACAAAGTCGATCGTCAAAAGAAGGCATAACAAGCCGCCGCAGCAGAGCGAAAGAGAAAAGCAGAAAAGGAAGCAGAAGCAGAGTCAGAACGCAGGAAGAAGGAGGAACATGACAAGGCAGAAGCCGAGCGCCGGCAAAAGGAGAAAGAAAAAGGACAAACACAGGATAGAGAGGATGAATTGATAGATGATATCGACATATCTCCCCTGGACATTCCTCCGAGTGGCAAGAAAAGTATCCTCCCTGATGACGATTTTCCCAGGGAACAAGAAGAAGAGGTCTTCAACCTGACTAGATTGACATTTGACCAATTCTCTTTCAAAATACGGCAAGAGAGAAGAAAAGCCTTGGCGCAAAGCCATTCCGCCATATCTACGGTCGCCACTGGAAAGGACATAGTCCCAGATACAAGGACTAACCCTGTAATGATAGCATCAGCAGGTACCGCCTTTGCCGCAGCTATGGAGGAAAATGTCACTAGAATGAGCAGGGAGATTATCTCCCTACAAAACAGGCTAAAAGCAACGGAACAGGAGAAAGCAGTACTGGAGAGTGAAGTGCGACAGCTCCAAGGTAAGTCTTCCCAAGTCAATGAAGTCCCACTAGCAGTCATGAAAGAATGTGACGTATTGGAAACGACCATGCAGCAAGTATACAGAGAAATGCTCGCCCTAAAACAAACAGTGGCCCCATTAGCAGAAGCACGAGAGGAAACCAAAGTGAAGCATGAGCAGCTCAAGGAGGCCTCGGCAGCTTTAGACAAAATGATAAACTGGACAGCGCAGTACCAGCAAGCTCCCGAAAATGTGCCTAAGAAGGATTGGGGTCACACACAAGATGCCAAAGTACAAATCCGGATGAAGATGCAATCCAAAGACAAGCTGGTCAAAGACTTGGACAAGGTGGTGTCTGCATACAATCACCTGATCAGTGGTATAGAATCCATGAACGCTCTTCATCACATTCCGTCGTTGGGGGCACTAGACGAAAATAAAGACTGGGAGCAAGTAGATCAGGAAATTCAGTCCTTTCTGCAACCCTTGAGACAAGCTGCTGCCGCACCAGAATTTGAGGCATCACAAGAGAACCTAAACCGGCTGCTTGTCGCTCCAATACAAATTTATACCAAGCTTGCCTCCCTATCCATCCAGATTTCCCAGAAGAAGGAGACTCCGATACCGAATGCTTTGGAATGTACGCATTGGTTAAAAGAAGAAACCTCTCTAGTCTCCCCTATAGCAGCGGATTACCGGGCCTGGCAAGACTTCCTGAAGGAGAAGAAGATAGACACTCCAGACCTCTCAATTACGCGACCACCTCCATAGTTTAACTGCTAGGTCGCAGGTCGCATTTTGTCCCCCCAGGTCGCAAGTCGCACCTGCGACCAAGTCGCAGGTCGCAAATCTTCAGGTCGCAGGTCGCATTTTCGGCAAAGGTCGCAGGGAAGCTGAACCGTCGGGAAGTTGAAGCGTCGGAAGGCCATAAGGGCGTTTCTTGAATCTATAAATACCCCTGTGGGGCACATAGTTAAGGGCTTCTCTTTGGTGGACTGAAGAGCAATATTGCATTGTAATTGAAGAACCATACTCTTGACATATGTAATACAAATACTTGTTAAAACCCCTTTGATTGGATGATGTGTTTAGCTGTGACAACACTGTGTGTATTCTGCGTACAGTTTCAGAATATCGTTTGATTAATGAATCTATGTTATTAATAGTATCATTTATGCTCCATAGCTATCTGTGATTGTGTTGATGATGCTCAAGTTTACTATTTACTCTTATGATGAATGTTAATGAACTATTTTATTAGCATTTCATTGCATCTTTCGGAAAGTTAAGGGATATCCTTGCCACGAAGAACTGTTTCTTTAGTGGTCAGATTATCTTGCATGCATTACCCCATAGATGTGTTGCTAACGACACTTCCTGGGCGTATGCATTTTGTTCATTACCTTTCTACGCACAGTGTTATATATCAGTTTGATACATCAGTCATGTATTCTGTATCATGTGAATGAGTGTATGTCTGCAGATTTAATCAGGTTCTTCGAGACCGAAGAGAAAGTGATTTAAGCGGTAGCTCGACCCACACCCCGGATGGGATCCCTATTCCAAACGGTTCAAAGTCTAATTGGGACTTTCTTAACGGAGATCCTCATCGTTGGCAAACCTTCTTTTCCCCGCTAACACCTTCCAGGTATGCAAATGCAAGCACATTTCCAAGGTGAAGGAAATCTAACACGTGCTAGATTTCCTTCTATAATAAACAAACAAATTGACAACAACAATATTGTAGAGAAAAAAAAATCTAGCACAACTTCTAGCCCAAACACAAGAACATTTCCAATAAGGAAATCTAACACATGTTAGATTTCCTTCTATCATAAACAACCAAAAAGTATCACAACAATATTGCAGAAAAATAATTCTAGCGCATGTTAGATTTACGCATAGCACAAACAAAAGCACACAACAACATTGTAGGCTGAAAGAAATCTAGCGTGTTAGATTTGCTTCCAGCATAAGCAAAAGCATATTGCCAACAACATTGCATGGAAAAAGATATCTAGAACAACTTCTATCACAAACACAAACACATTTCCAATAACAACATCGCAAGGTAAAATAAATTTAATGCATGTTAGCTTTAGATGTAGCACAAATACAAGCATACTACCAACAACAACATTTCTTGCCAAAAGAAACCTAGCGCATGTTATATTTCCTTCTAACAAAAACACAAGCACATTGCCAAGGTGAAGGAAATCTAACACGTGCTATATTTCCTTCTATAATAAACAACCAAATTGACAACAATATTGTGGAGCAAAAGAAATCTAGCACAACTTCTATCTTAAACAGAAGCACATTTCCAAGGTGAAGGAAATCTAACACGTCCTAGATTTCCTTCTATCATAAACAACCAAAAAGGCAACAACAATATTGCAGAGCAAAAGAAACCTAGCATAGTTTGTAGCCCAAACACAACCATATTTCCAATAACAACATTGCAAGGTGAAATAAATTTAACGAGTGTTAGCTTTACATGTAGCACAAATACAAGCATACTACCAACAACAACATTGCATGCCAAAATAAATCTAGTGCATGTTATATTCCGTTTTAACACAAACACAATCACATTGATAGTAAGAAAATTCCAAGGTGAAGGAACTCTAACACATGTTAGATTTCCTTCTATCATAAACAACGAGATTACCAACAATAACATTGCATTGTGAAAGTTCCTTCTAGCATGTCAATAAAAATATTGGAAGGTGAAAAAAATGTAAGGTGTGTTAGTGTTGGATATATTGAGATGGGGTTTGAATCAATATTTCTTTACAATTGTTATATTATGCCAGTTAAAATCATCAGTTAAACCAGAACACAAGATTTGCAACAAGAAAATAATTTTATTAATGAGTTTGAGGACTATAAAAAACACAAGCTCCAACTTGTACAACAAATTCTTTAACTCCTTCAAGGCTTCAACCCTGAATGATGGCTCTTATATTCAAATACAAATCCAAGCTCCAACCTTGTATGACAACTCCAATCATCTTCGGACTTGACCCTCTTAGTTTTCTTCAATCCCTTAAGGTGACTTCAATATGTCTTCAAGCCTCCATAAAAAACTTTAAATACTTCTAAAAAATGTATCCAAGATAGGCCTGCAAAGTGCTCTCAAGTCTGCCTCTACAAAAACTTCATGTATGGTTCAGCAAAACTTTTATGGTTGCACCAACAAAACATGTCTTCAAGTGTTGATCTTCAGTATGCTCCAATGCTCCAACAAAACAATTCTTTAAGTGTTGGTATTCAACTATACTCCAAGGGTGATTACTTCAACAAAACAACTCTTCAAGTGTTGGTCTTCAACTATGCTTCAAGAGTGATTGTTGTTTCAACAAAGGCTTCAAGAATTCTCAATTAATGTCATCATGAATTCACTCTATTGTCAACTCATAAGATGATCAAAGTGTGTTATCATTTTATCATTTGATGAGGGTGTCTCATAGGCTCTTCATGTGTGCTTTAAATAATGTCCTTTGATTTGCAAGGATTACTTTACTTTTGTTTCAAATCTGACTTGATATGTTGATCAAGCCTATCAAGGTGTAATATTCCTAATGGAAAAATAATAGTGATAACAAAAGCATGCAATAAACCCAACACAAATATTTTTCAGCTAACGCCCATAAAACAGAAATGCTCCAATCACGCCAAAATGGGAAAATTTTATTATAAGATCTTGTTGGATTACAATATAAAATAGGAAATGTGCACCTAGGCTTACACAAGACAAGATACAAGCCTTAGGTGGATGCTTTATCAATGCCAAACTACTGCTGGAATTTTCCCAATAGAAGGTTGCACTGGCCTTGTGATTTATGCATTGTTGGTTGTGTTGATACCCTGATTTGACCCCTCCTAACTACTTAGAAAATTCTAATAAATTATTCATGGAATGCTGGTCAAAAACCCAGAAAAACCCAGAAAGGGTTTGCCCTAGTTTTGATGCGCCAAAAATGGCCCCAAAATCCTTGACCCTCCTCTAAGTGCAAAAAAACTAAAACTATGACTGATGCTGGAATGATTGTCCCAAAATTGCTGGAAAATTATTCTCAATTGCACCCCAAACCAATCCCAAGAAACCCAGCTCTCAAAATCCCTTCGAAAGCCACCCGACAATTACGCCTCCATAATGATTGTGCAATTTTTGGGTAGGATGACATAGTCTCTCCTCCGAAAAATCAGTTTGATGTTTTATGTCAAACTCTACCCCTGCAAATCTTGCTCCTTTTTCCTAGAATTAGCCAAAAATTACTTTGACAATGCTACAACTCCCAACTCCAGTTGTTCCTCCTCAACTCTCAGTGTGGCCTCCTGAACTGTGTCTCAGTTGGGCCAGAAACTGTACCACATGCATGACCCTCTCTCCAACTCCTAAAATTGATGAAGAATCCTTCCTAGGGTGGTACTCAGAGTCCACCGAAGAAAGGTTGAGCTTCCTCCTTGGGAAACTCTTGTGTTGAACAACACTATGTAACTCTGCTAAACATTTAGAGCAATAATTCAATTGTCAAGTTATCAAAAGGCCTCAAATGTTGCTTCCTCTCTCATATTTATAATTTTTTGTTTATTTCCTCCATGTGGGCCCCTCACTAGGCGATTCAAACCTCTTCCCTTGGCCATACTATTTCTCTCTCCTCAAGGAGTGCATATTAATTGGGGAAGTGGCCCCCACATTCCACTAAGGAAAAAATTTCAACCCACTTGTCCTATGTTTCCTCTCCAAAATTATATTAGGCCCCCAAAATTAACAAAATGGAAAATTTGTGGTCCTATTGACAAAATTATTTAGGAATGGACATTATAGTTCTCCCTTCAAAAATGTTGCTTATCCCCAAGCAACTGTAAAATTGGGCACTACAAACTCTGCTCATTTTCCCATGTGGCATCCTCAACTGGCAAGTATTTCCACTTGATCAAGTGCTCCTATATTACCATGTTTATTAGCTTCCTCTCCCTGGTCTCCAATATGGTCTCGGGTGTCAATATCAAGTGTCTCTTTTCATCCAACAGAGGCAACTCATTGACTGTCATAACCTGCTTCCCCAATGCCTTTTTTAGGAAAGAGACATGAAATATGTTGTGAACTCTGCTCTTCGGGGGTAACACTAGCTCGTAAACTAACTATCCAACTCTCCTGGTCACCCTGTATGGCCCATAGTAGCGTTGCTTGAGCTTCTCCGCCCCTTTCTACTTGACTGAAGATTGTCAGTAAGGCTACAAACGTAGGTAGACAATGTCCCCTACCTTGAACCGTCTCTCCGCCCTATGCTTATCGGCGTACATATTTTGTTGATTTTGTGCTACCTGCAAGTTATCCTTAAGAACCTTGAGAATATCCTAGCTCTCTTGGACCCAATCCTTTGCCTTGAGGCCCTGCTATCTTCAAAGATCATGTTAGAAAAAGAAAGTGCATCATAACCATAAAGTGTTTGAAAGGGAGACATACCAATCGACATGTGGTAAGTAGTGTTGTAGGCTTCTAGAAGAACTCTCCCAGGTGTAGCCACTTCACGCACACCCTCTGTTGTCCCGTGCCATAATTGTGCAGGTAACCCTCTAGCCATTTTTTCACTATCTTAGTCTTCCCATCCATCTATGTGTGATAGTTGATGTTGGGTATAAGCTTGGTTCCCACTAGTCAGAACAACTCCTACTAGATGGCCCCCATGAATCTACTATCCCTATCACTGGCTATGTTCTTTGGGAGCCCATGCAATCGAAACACCTCCTGAAAGAAAAACTCAACCACATATGAGGATGGATATCCCGATGGGATCACAAAGAAATGGGAAAGTTTAGTCAAGTGATCTACCACCACGTAGATGCAATCTCTCACCTATATCATCGGAAGTCCCGTGATGAAGTCCATGGACACTCTCTCCCACTTCCTTTTTGGAATGGGAAGAGACTATAATATTCTGGTCGGGTGTGGAAAATCCAGCTTGTTCCTATGATATGTTATGCACTCTTGTACGTTCCGCAACTCGTCCCCCTTGAGCCCACGCTAAGAGAAACACTCATGAATGGTACAGTAAGTCTTGAGAAACCCTGTATGTCCTACAAGCGGGGAGTCATGAGCTACTCCTGATGGGGAAAACGGTCCCCCTCTAGGTGGTAGGGGTAGTGGTGGTGCTCCCCCTGATGATTGTCCTCCCTCATCTCCCGGATCAACTCGAACCTTAAACTCCTAATTCGAATCACTATCTGAATACACCTCAATGTAGTGGACCTTTCCCTTTGTGCACTTGTGCCCAGGTGCCTAGGGTTCATGGCACGTAAAGCACAACTTCCTCCTCCTAAGGTCCCTTCGAGTCTCGTTGTGCACATGACCACATCCTCCACCCATCTAGGGTGGTCTAGTGTCTTGGTTCCCCTGTGGTGCAGTGGGTCTAGTGGGGACAAAGGCTCTAGTCTTGGGCACAAGGTCAATCATATCTCGGGTCCTGGAGATAAAATTTATCAAATATGTGCATTTGTATGCCCTCACCCAACCACCCAATGGCTCTACTAGACCCTCCATAAATAGCATGATCAACCGGGCCTATGAAATGTAAGTCACCATCACTGGCAGTCCTTGAAACTCAACAATGTATGCCTTTTCCCTGCCAATTTGTCTTAGATGGGCTAACTCCCTAAAATTTAACTTTGGGTCTTTCCTCTCAAACCTATCCAATTGCCTCTGGGTTAACTCTATGTAAGAAGTAATGTGAATATGTCACAACATGATTAGCCCATGGTACCACCACTCTTGGGCATCCCCTTCCAAATGAAGGGTATCAAACCACACAACATTGGTCTCCCGCATGGGGTTCAAGTGGAAGTATGTATCTAACTTTTGAACCCAAGCCCTAGCATCCAATTTTTCCAGTGCAAGAACTCCAGTGAAGCTCACAGGAATGATCTTTAATGTATTTTTCATAATTATGTGTAATCGATTTTTAAAATATTACTCTTGTGGGTATAGAAGAGAGCCTTGGGAAATATGTCAAAACTTATAATTCTATTTTTCTCTTTATCCTCCCTTTTTTTTGAAGGGATAATCAGTTCTCTAGATTTCAAAAATATGTTGAGCCCTCTTGCTCTTTGCATTATGGGTAAAGCCACAACCTTTTTACTTTAATATACAACATAATTGTGACTATGAAATAATATGTAGTAATGTTTCAGACCTTAATTAAGGATGAACAGTAGAACACTGATAGAGCTCATAAAGGTATCTAGAACCTGAATCCTTCAAAGACCTTGGTCCTGACATCATATTGTTGCATAAAACTAACAACACCTTTGTTCCCCAAGGAGATCTCAGAATTAGGTTGATGCAAAAACTTATAACTCCAAAGTTTTTGGACATATTGAATTAATAAAGACATTAATAAATTCACATGACACAAAGCTTGTCACAATTTGCAGCCATATGTTAATATCCCATAATTAATTTGTGAAACAAGGAGGCCTATGAGAAATGCACAATGGTTGTGGAGAAGTTGTCTTTCATATTGCTTAGTGTTGGAACTCATATCTCAAAGCTTGCAGTCGCTAGCTGAGTATTTCAATTCCACGTTTGACGACCACACTTTGTTTCTAAAGTTGAATAATTACGAGCACGCCATGTTCCAGAGCTGGCTCTCGACCTGAGTCGACAAAAAAACATGGGGGTACTCATTGCACTTGGTCAATGTGAGGTTGGATCGTCGCAAATGAGGTGAAAGGATGGAAAAGGTTTTGGAGTGAATCATGAGGATTATGATTAGCGTATTCTCAAAGTGTTTCCCTCTGGATTTGATTTGGTGAGAAATTATAAGTCAACATTTCAAAGTATGATGAAGGAAAAACTACGGTATAAATGAGTTTAGCCACTAGTAGTATCATGTTTAAAACTTAAGTATTGAGGAAGGAAGCCACAATTCGCATCCATTTTGAAGGGATATGATAGTGACAATTCTTTGACTTTTAAAATTCAGAAAATATGCATATTTTCGTTTGTATCAGGGATATGTTTAGTCCCAATTTTTTTCTGAACCCAAAATTTTCCATCTCATACTCTGTTCGTATACAAATTAAACCTTAGTTATTGTGTCTTCAACATGGAATCATCATAATGGAAGTGATCTCATTCAAGCCTTGTCCTTTAATTTTCAATATCTATTGAGAGGACTGAAAATTCTCTACTCCATAGACATTACAGTTCTCCCCTCCCAAATGTTGCTTATCCCCAAGAAACTATAAAATTTGGCACTACAAACTCTGCTCATTTTCACACATGGCATCCTTAACTAGTAAATATTTCCACTTGACCAAGTGCTCCCAGATGACCATGCTTCTTAGCTTCCTCTCCTTGGTCTCCAATATGGTCTTGGGTGTATATATCAAGTGTCCCTTTTCATCTGACAGAGGCAACTCATTGAGTGTCGTAACTTTCTACCCCAACGCCTTTTTCAGGAAAGAGACATGAAATATGTTGTGAAATCCTCTCTTCAGGGGTAACACCAGCTCGTAAGCTACCTCTCCAACTCTCTTGGTCACCATGTATAGCCCATAGAAGCATTGCTTGAGCTTCTCTGCCCCTTTCTGCTTGAGTGAAGATTGTCGGTAAGGCTATGAACGTAGGTAGAGCATGTCCCCTACCTCAAGATGTCTCTCCACCCTATGCTTATCGGCGTACATATTTTGTTGAACTTGTACTACCTGCAAGTTATCCTTAAGAACCTTGAGGATATCCCATCTCTCTTGGATCCAATCCTTTGCCACGAGGCCTTGCTATCTCCAAATATCATGTCATAAAAAGAAAGTGCATCATAACCAAAAAGTGTTCGAAAGGGAGACATATGAATCGACATGTGGTAAGTAGTGTTGTAGGCTTGTTGCAGAACTTTCCCAGGTGTAGCCACTTCACGCACGCCCTCTTTTGTCCCATGCCATAATTTTGCAATAAACCCTCTAGCCATTTGTTCACTATCTCAGTCTTCCCATCCATCTGTGCATGATAGTTGGTGTTGGGTATAAGCTTGGTTCCCACTAGCCGGAAAAAATCCTACTAGAAGGCCCCCATGAATCTATTATCCCTGTCACTAACTATGTTCTTTGGGAGCCCATGCAATCGAAACACCTCACAAAAGAACAACTCGACCACCTATGAGGTTGAATATCCCAATGGGATCGCAAAGAAATGGGAAAATTTAGTCAAGTGATTTACCACCTCGTAGATGAAATCTCTCCCCTGTATCGTTAGAAGTCCCATGATGAAGTCCATGGACACACTCTCCCACTTCCTCTTTGGAATGGGAAGAGACTATAATAGTCTGGTCGGGTGTGACAACTCCAGCTTGTTCCTATGATAGGTTATGCACTCTTGTAAGTGCCTCATCTTGTCCCCATTGAGCCCACACCAAGAGAAACACTCACGGATGGTACAGTAAGTCTTGAGAAAACCTAGATGTCCTGTAAGAGGGGAGTCATGAGCTGCCTGCATTACCTTCTCTCTAACTTGGGATCTCGACACTAAGTATATTCGGTCTTTATAGTAGATCACATCATCCATCACCCGGAATCTATCATCCACATGTGTGTCATATAGTATCTCACAGGCATGTTTATCCTTGGAATAGTCAACCAAGAGTTGGGCCTCCAATCATGTGCAACATCCATCAGAGAGAGTACTGTGGGCCTCTGGGAAACTGCATATGCCACTATGTTGTGCTTTCCCTTATGTACTCGATCTAAAATTCGTAAGCCTCAAGCTTACTCACCCACTTATTTTTCCTCTCCTACAATGTATGTTTCTCTAGGAAGAATCGATGATTCTTTTGAACAGTCTTCACCTTGAACCACTTCCCCACCAAGTATTGTCTAAATTTGTCCAAGTCTTGCAACATGACCAAAATCTCATTGCCATAAATGAAGTCACTCATGGGCTAGCAACTTTCTACTCTCAAAGGCCATGGGGTGGCCTTCCTGTGTCAACATGGCCCCAACTCCCTCACATAAATCATAACACTCCAATACAAACAGTCGAGTGAAATTAGGGAAAGAAAAAACAGAATAACTGCTCATGACCTTGCGGCACTCAAATTCCTCATGTGTTACCAGTGTCGACTCAAAAGCCCACTTCTTCCTCAAGTCTGTGAGGTGTGCTGCAAGATTTGAGAATTCTCTCATGAATCTCCTGTAGTACATACAAATTCCTAGGAACCCCCTTAGCTTAGTCACATTCCTAGGTGTTGGCCAATCCAAAATGGCACTGATCTTCTCCTAGTGTACCTTCACTCCATCTTCTGGGTGAATCACATGCCCAAGGTACAACATCTATGTCAATCCAAACTCACATTTGGACATATTCACATACAATTTTTGCTCCTCTAGTATGAGAAGTACAACTTCCAAAGTTTAAGGTGCTCCTCCCACGCCCGGCTATAGATGAGTATGTCATCAAAGAAGACAAGGACTAAGTGTCGCAAATTCCTAACAAATATGTGGTTCATACAATAATGAATGTAGCCAGAGCATTTTTTAGCCCGAAGGGCATCACCAAGAACTAAAAATGTCCATAGTGGCAATGAAAGGAAATCTTGGGGATGTCCTGTTCCCTCACCTAGATCCGGTGGTACCCCTAGCATAGATCTATCTTAGAGAAGTATTTCGCAGCTCTAATCTCATCCATAAACTCATCAATGCACAAAATAGGGTACATGTTCTTCAATCTCTTCTTATTGACGACCCTTTATTCAATGCGCATGTGGAGTGTCCCATCGTTCTTCTTCACCCACACCACGAAAGAAGCAAAGGGACTCAAACTAGGCCTAATGTGCTCCAATCTTAGTAGCTCCTGAATGGCCCTCTCAATATCATCTCGATAGGCTTTGGGATTCCTATACAAGGTCATGATAATTGCATGCACTCCCTCCTCCAACTCGATAGTGTGTTCAGACCCTCGGCTTGGTGGCCTGCACGGAGGGATATCCCAAAAAACCCCCCGATTCCTCTCCAATAGGGCATGTATGTGCATTGGCCATGGTTGGGCCCCTGACTCTAAAATCCTCAGCTCGATTTCCCACTCTATGTCCCTGTGTCCTAGATCTACCTCCATCTGGTTTGTTGAAACTATCTGGGGTGGGTAAGAGTGCATCCCCCTAAAAAATACTAGCTTCCCATCTGGCCCCATAAACTCCATCTTTAAATTTTTCCAGTCATTGGTGACCCTCCCCAATGAGTATAACCACTAGACATCCAACACCATGTTGCTCTCTGGGACACTAAAAAAAAGTGATCATTTACTGAGTAGTTCCCCATCACCAGAGTAAACTCGGGAGCATACTCTGTGCACTACATGGTTTGGTCTCCTCGCACCAACAAGAACCCCTCAAATGTCTCTCTGTGGATGCCCCTATGCTCTACCTTCTGGGAATCAATAAAGTTGTGGGTGGCCCTAGTGTCTACCCGAACTGAATCTCATTGCCCTTGAACCAACCCCCTATTCCTGATTATCAAATTCTTTGAAACTCCCAGAAGAGAAAAAAGAACTCCCCCTGATGGGGAAAACGATCCCCCTCTAGGTGGTAGGGGTTGTGGTGGTTCTCCCCCTGATGATGGTCCTCCCTCATCTCCCGGATCTGCTCAAACCTCAAACTCCTCATTTGAATCACTATCTGAGTACACCTCAATGTAGTGGACCTTGCCCTTGATGCACTTGTACCAAGGTGCCTAGGTTTCTTGGAATGTAAAGCACAACTTCCTCCTCCTAAGGTCCCTTTGAGTCTCCTCGTCCATCTGACCACATTCTCCACCCATCTAGGGTGGTCTAGTGTCTCGATTCCCTTCCCCTATGGTGCAATGGGTCTAGTGGGGAGAAAGGCCTAGGTCTTGGGCACAAAGTCAATCATATCTTAGCTCCTGGAGATAGAATTTGTCAAATACGTGGGGTTGTATGCCCTCACCCAACCACCCAATGGCTCTGCTAGCCCCTCCATAAATAGCATGATCAACCAGGCCTATGAAATGTCAGTCACCATCACTGGCAGTCTCTGAAACTCCATAATGTATGCCTTTGCACTACCATTTTGTCTTAGATGGGCTAACTCCCTAAAATGTAACTCTGGGTCTTTCCTCTCAAACCTCTCCAACTGCCTCTGGGTGAACTCTATGTAAGAAGTGATGTGAATATGTCACAACATGATTAGCCCATGGTACCACCGCTCTTGGGCATCCCCTTCCAAATGAAGGGTATCAAGCCAAATATCATTGGTTTCCCACATGGGGTTCAAGTGGAAGTATGTATCTAACTTCTGAAACTAAGCCCTGGCACCTAATTGTTCCAGTGAAAGAACTCCAGTGAAGCTCATGGGAATTATCGTTAATGTATTTTGCATAATTCTGTGTAATCGATTTTTAAAATAGTACTCTTGTGGGTATAGAAGAGAGCCTTTCGAAATATGTCAAAAGTTATAATTCAATTTTTCGCTTTACCCTCCCTTTTTTTTGAAGGGATAATCAGTGCTCCGGATGTCAAAAATATGTTGAGCCCTCTTGCTCTTTGCAGTATGGGTACAACCACAACCTTTTTACTTTAATATACAACATAATTGTGACTATGAAATAATGTGTAGTAATGTTGCAAACCTTAATTAAGGACCAAAAGTAGAACACTGATAGAGCTCATAAAGGTATCTAGAACCTGAATCCTTCAAAGACCTTGGTCCTGATGTCATATTGTTGCATAAAACTAACAACACTTATGTTCCCAAAAGAGATTTGGGAATTAGGTTGATGCAAAAACTCATAACTCCAAATTTTTTGAACACATTGAATTAACAAAGACATTGATAAATTCACATGACACAAAGCTTGTCACAATTTGCACCCATATGTAAATATCACATAATGAATTTGTGAAACAAGGAGGCCTATCAAAAATGCGCAAAGGTTGTGGAGAAGTTGTCTTTCATATTTCTTAGTGTTGGAATTCATATCTCAAAGCTTGCAGTCGCTAGCTGAGTATTCCAATTCCACGTTTGACGACCACACTTTGTTTCCAAAGTTGAATCATTACCAGCACAACATGTGCCAGAGACCTGAGTCGAAAAAAAAACATGGGGGTACTCATTGCACTTGGTCAATATGAGGTTGGATGGTCACAAATGAGGTGAAAGGATGGAAAAGGGATTGGAGTGAATCATGAGGATTGTGATTAGCGTATTCTCAAAGTGTTTCCCTTTGGATTTGATTTGGTGAGAACTTAGAAGTCAACCTTTCAAGGCATTATGAAGGAAAAAATATGGTATAAATGAGTTCAGCCACCAGTAGTATCATGTCTAAAACTTGAGTATTGAAGAAGGAAGCTACAATTCATATCCATTTTTAAGGGATACAATAGTTACAATTCTTTGACTTTTAAAATTTAGAAAAGATGCATATTTTCTTTTGTATCAGGGAGATGTTTATTCCCAAATTTTTTCTGTACCCAAAATTTTCGATCTCATATTGTATACGTATACAAATTCAAGCTTGGTCATTATGTCTTCAACATGGAATCATCATAATGGAAGTGATCTCATTCAAGCCTTATCCTTTAATTTGCAATCCCTATTGAGATGACTGAAAATTCTCTGCTCCGTAGACATTTGTCCAACTAAAGGTTTGAAATTATTCTTCTTTCTTTTTCTACCATAGATGAAACTCGTTATCAAACACATTGCTACAACAAAATATTTTCTTCCAGTACCATCATTATATTCTTATAATTTTTGAAGCCCCAAAACTTCTTATACTCACATACAATTTCCCTTCACCATTTTAATCACCTTACTCGAGTCTCTTTCTGGGATTCCATAAATGTGGTTGTCATGTCTCTGTTTAAAAAAATCTTCAGCACCAACACTAGAAATTGAATACATTTCTAAGAGTTTTCGCAAATGAACAAACAACCAAGAATTACCAACTTTGCATGGTTACAAATAAATCCCCATCCCATCTTTCCCTTCTGTATTTTGAGGCTCCATCAAACTTAAGCTTGAAGAAGCCTCTGCATATTCTCATTAATATAATAACCCTTTAAAGTGGGGTTTCTTGAGATTCTATCGTTTAATACAGAATGGTGCATATCTTGATATTTGTCTTTCAATATTGAATGTTGCATTACCAAAAAAAATTGTTAGCAACACTCCTTCATTTTGATTTTCAAGCCTCAATACCAGATGGTATTTAACAAAAGAAACATTTAACATTACTTTTCTCGTCAGTTGTAGGTAAACACAAGTTTCAATGTCTTATAGTTTGAGAGGTTCTTTTGAGATGATTAATGTAGCAGCAACAATGCTTTTACTCTGTAACATTGACTAAATTTCAGTGCATTCATTGCTGGTATATGCCTTATCAATGCATACATTTTAGAGAACAAATATAGCATCAAAATTAGGCCTTTGTGGATTTATTTCAATCAATGTAAGCAAGGACCAGTTGCATATCCTTATTGATATTTTCTTCTCTCCATGCAAACCTTTAATTATATCCCGCAAGCCAATCACAATTTCAAAGCATCATATTTTCAAGCCAAAAGGCATCATCACACACACACACACACACACACACACACACACATATATATATGTACTGCAATCCATCCTGACCCAAGCAACCCCTGTAATTTATTATGAACTCAAATTCAGATAAAAAATGTTACAAGGGACAATTTAACCAGTAGAATTTTATTGCCTGCCATTTTGAAAACCATAACTTGTCTTTATGATTTCCATGCATTTCTCCACATAAAATTTACCAAATATTATGTCTATTATAATGTATTACATAATTTTTCTGAATCCAGGCTAAAACATATTCATACCAGATCCAAGCAGAAGGTCACGTCATTCCCAGAAATAGCAATCCCCTTTTATGATTATAGTTACAATCACCACAAGAACACCACCTCTCATTGAAATGATGGAATCAGTTAGAATCCCTCACAACAATATCTCTTAAAATAATTTTTGAGATGAGCTTTATGGCAGAGTGGAAATCACCACACACTCGAAATTTCTTAATTACCTGAATAGTTGTCCCACAGGATGTCTTAATAAGCCCAAAAGAAATGGCGAGCTTCTCACTGCGGCGGCAAGGAAATTGTTCCTTTATTATCCTCTTCCACATCATTTAGTAAAATATTATGTCAGGTACATAACCCATTGCATTCATCTCCCTAGACAATCTATACAACTCTTCAATCTATACCTGTAATATTCTCCTCTTTCAAGCATTCCAGGACATCGTCATAGGTAAGTCTAGCCTCTGGAATGTTGTTAGCTTCAGGGATCTTGAAGCATTAATCTTCTTCAAAGCCCTAGCTTTGAATATGGCAGCAAAGGTAGATACCAGTGGGCATAATAGAAAACCTATTAGCAGAACCAACTTTCTCTACAATCTAGCTCTAACTGTTAAAAGTCTGCAGAGGTTAGTCTACAACGAAGGTTGAAATCTTTCCCATTAATTGGAAAATTGACAACATGGAAGATTCAGAGGAACAAGTTGAGAATAGGGGAGGAACCCTAGATTGGCTGTAAAGAAAATTTGAACCTGTGTAGGGAGCTAATAAGAGATCTCCATCTCTTACAGATTTATTCCATGGAAAATGTGGCAACAAATGATGGAATGAATATTTGATCTAATGGCTTGAAGTTAGCATGGGATTTGAAATTTCAAGGAGTAAAAACTGAGGAAAGGAAACAACAACAGATAGGGTATAAAAAAGTTTCAAGTGTTTTGAGACTCAAAGCTGATGGTGGATTGGTCTAATAATAAGTGCACAATAGATAATTTGTTAGTTGACCCTAGGGGAGATTTTATGGTCTATCTTTTTCGCATATCTTTAAAGAGTTTAATACTCTGGAAAATTAGTTATTAAAAAAAAATTGTTACTATAGGATGAGTCCCTTACTGAACAAGAGTTTATGGGAGGGATATAATTATCAACTTTTGAAAGTTTGTTCTTCTAATGTAGGGTTTGAAACTGCTATAATTTGTTTCATATCTCTCTATGTTGCTACTATAGTACTTGTAGACTTTTGGCTCCATGTAGAAAGAGAATATCTAATTTTGTGAAGGCTTCCTTCAAGGAGACTAGGCAAACTATTTATAGATAGTCATAGAGTAGAATTAGGGATAGTTTTAGGACTATTTTAAAGACTATTATTTTTGGAGCCCGAAAAGGAAGAAAGATTTATATTCTAATTTCACATAATAACTTTATTAATGTCCAGAATACAAAAGTAATTCAATGAGACTAAAACATGACATCCACTGTAACTACATAATGGAAGTGCCTATACCTCCTATAGCTACAATATCAAGAACATAAAAAGAGCTAAGTACATAGAGAGAATTAATAAAAACATAATGAATGCAGAAGAAAATTCACAAAAAGAGTGTTGATCAAAGCATTCCTGGTGGAAACACCAAAAGTTAAAATTTCCAAATATTACCTGAGCTTAGGGTTTGAAAATTAGAGAAAATAAATTGAGTGAAACATTACAAAATAGTTCTCACAAAATATGGATTTAACTATAAAAGGAATCATTCTTCAAACATTGTAAACCATTAATCAAACTTGGTAGAGATGAGATAATTATAAATAATTGCAAGTTTTAATTTTGATACTAAAGAATTGGTGTATCAACTTGTCAACATTTGGGTAAGAATTAGTAATCCCTTGTTCAATAGAAATTCAAAAAGCTTAGATTTTTCGACTTCAGAAGAATAATTCCTGGCACAGAGAGGTAGGACATGACAAACATAGAAAATAGCAAAACATAACTTCCTTAGAAACCCAGTTACAAACTAGAAGGCAACTAGATTTCGCTGATTCAAAGGAACAAGGTAAGAATAGGGGAGGAGCCTTAGATTAGTTGTAAAGAAAATTCCAAACTGTGTAAGGAGCTAATAAGAGATCTCCATCTCTTTGGGATTTTTCAATGGAGATATAAGGACATCAACAATATAATTCTTCACAAAACCACAATAATTAGGCTTGATTTTTCATTGAAACCATGTAATAAGTCCATTGGTACAGAATTGTTTGCAATATCAGTGATTTAAGAAACCAGATCCAATTGAAATTATGATATGTTAATAAAAACTAGGTAGGCCATATTAATCTAATATCTATTGTGTTATTCTCACTTTCTGTATAGGAGTTTGACTGTATTGAAAATTATCCACAGGCTTAAAGAATAGGAACTCGACTATCTTTCATGTGGGTACGTGCAGCCCAAAATGTAGACCCACAGGAAAAATATCTCCGCTTCCACAAAAACGTCCCCACTTCACGCAACTTTGGTCTCAACATAAGAGCAATTCAACGTTGATTTCATGGACTTGATTTACTCTAAGAAATCCCACCAACATCAACAAACAAATAGGAATTATGGTCATTGTCATGGCTTTCCTGGAGCCTTCCAAGGGTTTTCATGTAATGCACATGTTTCAGAGCAAGACCTATTCTAGAAAACCAATTGGTAAGGAGGCTTTAAAAATCTACTTGTCATTTTATTTCATATTTTATTTCAAATTTACGCCAAAAACATCATTGTAATTTTCTAGACTTACATAATCGTAATATTCTTTTACTATGTTCCTGCATAAAGGGAATCAACGAGATTACTTTTATTGTCATAATATCAAATGTATGTAAGACAAAAGTCTCTGTCACTATATCCCTGCAATCCAAAACATCAACTATTGTCTATTGAGGAGCATCTTCAACCACCTCCTTACCAATACCACACATGTTGAAGCCATATACATTTTCCCAAAATGATAGACTAGTTCTACCTTTACCAACACTAGCCACATACATATTAGCTATGTCTAGAAGGATTGCTCCACCATGTTTCAACCAATGATCACAAGCATAAATAACTGAGTTGAGCATTGATTCATAAAGCAGGAAGATTCCCATCCACTCACTCACTATCACATCTACACTTTGACTTTCAATTTCCATGAATTTATCAATATCTTCTATCATGTTGTGGACTACAGTAATAAATCCATGTGAGTTCTAATTTTTGGAATTCACACATTCTTATTTGAGCATGTTATTTTCTTTTGCATCCTGACAAGCTACATATGCCATCTTCTCACTTGCTTCGACTGCAATTACTTTTGCAGCTCCTACCTGAGCTGCAGATAAACTTAAAATCCCTCTTCCACATCCAATGTCCATAACCATAACTCACATAAAAAGAGAAGTATTGTTCAAAATAGCTCCCTTGTATGCATCCATCCGTCCCTAATCACTAAGCATTTCCTCGTGAATTGCAAACCGACTATAAGCACCGAAGTAACTCTCATTGATGCTCTTAATTTACCTTTCTGCCACATTTACAAAAGTTACTTTGGATATTTTATCCTTTGTCTTCACAAGAAAATATTGTTGAGAAGTTTTATCTGCTATGATGACAGCATTGGAATTATTATTATTTGAATTGAGATCATACACTTTTTTTAAATTATTAGCTGCACCAGCACCTATAGCTTTACCGACTGACTCTTTGGTGCTAAGATTAGTTAGAGCTAAATCTGAGATTTCAACCTGGATAGTATTGACTAAGTCATTAAAGTGAATGTGGCTCTTATTACATTCTTTCTTTAGCTCATGCCAAGCAACATATGCAAGCCTCTTCCCTGACATGCTAAGGAATATATCTATCTCTAGCACCTGTGGTGCATTACCTTGGGTATTTGGCTACACCTCATCCCTTAGCCTAAATCCAGTGATTTTAAGTCTTAATTACTAGGAAAGCAAGGTTTACCATGAAAGGAAGAACATAAAGAATACTCATTGTGGCACCTTTTTCCTCGACATACCACATAATGAAACTAGATTCAGGCCCATAATGACTAAAACGATGCATAGGATACACCCACTCAAATCTAAATTCCAGATTCAGATCCAGAATGACTGAAATGGTGCATAAGATACACCCACTCAAATCTAAATTCTTTGCACAACGAACACTTAAGGGTATTTATTCAAAAATAGTTAAACAACAAGTTTCTCTAAAATAATACCAACATTTCACATTTTAAGTCAGATTACTTAGAATTACGAGAGTTTATGTGAACTAATCGACAACAATGTATGTTTTTCTTAAGCATTCACATGTCAGCAACACAAATGTGTGCACACATATGTTTCTTCATTTATTTATAGTAGATTTATTACCTAGATCATGCAGTTGAACATCTGATGTGTCTTTGCCACTTCAAAAGCACCACCTATATAGCTCAACATTGTATCAATATAGGTTCTATTCCCAATATTTGATTTAAAACAGAACACATTTCAATTTTGTAGTCTTTTATTCTATGCATCCCTGAAATTGGTTTCTGGTGGGTCTGGAGCACATTTTTGGAACTCGAAAACCACCTTGCAATTGTTTTTGGGATGTTGTACATCTTTTACAGTAAAAACATATTTTAAAAATGTCCCAAAAAGTTCCCACCAACCCTAACATATCAAAACTAAAGCCTTGATGGTGAAAATCTATCACAAAAGAGGGGACATACTTATGTCCTTACAAAATAGAGAAACAAACCAGCCAAATGAAGCACTTTAATAGGGCTTATTGGGCATATTTTCCACAAGAAGAGGAAAAATGTAAGATTTCCACAATTAAGGCTTTTGCTAATAATTCTCTTCATTTGCTCATATACCCTACAATAACATGAGTGAGTGGAAAACATATCATATCCTTTCTTCGATAATATAGAGTATCCTTGACACCAAGTCAACTAGCCTATACCATATTTTAATGTTTCAACCATTACATCACATTAAGGACACCATCATGTCCCTTATCACTCAAACATTGAAGATGCAGGATATATGCAACATCTTATACCTTTAAAAGGACCCAAATCAGTGACTTTAGCACCCTCAGTGTAAATGCCCTAAGTTTCACCTGCCACTAGTTTACCACCAAGATAATTTTTTTTTCTTCCATCCCAGTGTAGCACTATTAAAATTGGACAACTAGATCCAAACTCTCGGTTGTGCTGCTCAAATAATAATCCAAATATTTTTATTGGATTCCTCTTTTGGAGAGGTGTAAGATTGATCTAAAGGTCATCTCGATTGGATGAGAAGAACATGGACTTTGAATTTATTCCACTTATGTGTTAGGTCGACCTAGAATGTAATATAGAATTAAATGCCTTAAAGAGCATGTCACACCCCCCCAAAGATACCTATATAATGGTTAGACTTGGATTTCATTATACACACATTGTGTGAAGGATTTTCTTCTCTCTTGATGGTGATGGAGCTGCGTTCTTGGTGCTGCGTATTTATGGAGTGTTCCTTGTTTGGGTTGTTCTGGGGTTATGTGTGACACGCTTGGTTGAATTATCTTTTAAAGACTTTGCCGGTAGAAGAATCTTGTTGACCATTGTAACACCACCATTATTTATCTCTATTTTGGCTTGTCTTCCATCGATCTATTAGTATGTTCTATCTCCTTCAGTATTGTGTGCCCTAATCTGAAATGGCATAGAACATGTTTAGAATTTAACATGGAATTAGAGTTGCATGGGGAAGAAAATGCCTAATTTGTGTTGAATTACAATCTCTGATATATTGATCCATTTTGCAACATAATCACAAGTGAATAGCTCATGTCTCTATCTTAGCCGCAATAAATGAAGTTCAAGAATAGTGAAGCGTAGATGACTGTTTTAGGGTCAATTTAAGAGGGCTGATGGATTTTTTAGAGGGCTGAGGCAGGGAGGACGTGTCTATGGGCTACTTGATGGATGGTTTGTCTCTAAAAAATAATGCCATAGGCCTGTGAGGCTTCACTGAAGCCTGCCACAGAAATTAAGGAGGGTCGAGGACTGTGTTAGAGTCGGTATCTTCATCCCTCCGTCAGAGATCAAAATCTCTTGTTGCATTTCATTTTAGGTGTCTCATTAAGTTTAGTGAGCTGCATTCCATTAGGAGCATGGATCATCTGATGGAAGTCTCTTTTCACTCATATCTCTCATGTCTTATACCTACTGGCCTAGTTATGTTCATCAAAATCATGTACAGTCATGTTTGGTCTCAATGTTGGCAAAGAGTCATTTTAGGGTTTCTAGTCTCATTAGGTCTTGGGTTTTATTAATCTAGTGTCAAAATTTATAATAATGTCCAACAGGCACATGAGGAAGCTTCAAATAAGGTTTCACTGCAAAAATTTCATCATCATAATGCTTGATAATGATTTTTCTTCAAAACTCTGTTTTGAAGAAAAATTGTCTATTTCATCTGTATGTAATAAATCCAATGTAATTTTTAAGTTCTTCAGTTTTAATAGTACTCCATTCGCAGCCCTGGTCGCCTTTGCCAAAGTTCCATGCCATCCATTCCCTACAGAACAAACAGAAAGGACATCATTCAGTTGCAAAAGCAAAAATGAGGCAAAACAGACTTTCTTGAAAAGTGTCAAAGTTTGCGCATTACAAAAGTGAGTTTTATGAAATGAAAATTAAAGTTTTTTGTATATAAGTCATTGGTCATGTTCAAAAGAAGATTATTTGCACCCAAAGAGAAAGATTGAAACAAGAGAAAGCCATGTTAAAGGAACAGAGAAATTTTTAATAAAAACTGGGCAAAGTTGGGTGCGCGGTGCATAGGCTGAGTGTCGCGGTGCATTGAGCAGGCACGGCGCATTGGGTCTGCCTCCGCAGTGTAAAAAATACACTGGTGCGGTGCATTGGAGGGGCACGGCGCACTGGGAAGACTACACGACGCATTGGGCTAAAACATCAAAAATTTTCCATTCTTCTCCAAACATCAAATTTTCTAGGTTGCTCCATGCTCAAACAATTCAAAGCCACTCCTCTATTGCTCATAACTCGTGCTTGGTGTTGATTATGAGATTGGTTATGAAAATTGGAGTACAAAACTAAACCCTATTATCTTGATTGAGAAGTGCTTCCTTAGGGTTTTAAACTTGTTTTGGCGTCAATCATTCTATTCCCATCACCTTGATTTTCCTTCCCTTCACTATTATCTCATCACTACAGTCATTCCTAAGCCTTTCTCCCTATCCCTAAAGTCATTTAATTTCCTATCTCCCATTTCACGTGATTATAGCCCATCACTTTCATTACCCCATTCCTCCATATTCCCTCCCATTTGACATATATTTGGCAATAAATCAAAACACCAAAGTTCTCATTATCATACAATACAACACAGACCTTGCAAATTCTCATGGAGACGGATACTTCTTATGACCGAGACACTGACTCTACAACTGAATTGCATACACCAAGAAGGCATTAAGGCGGCGTAAAAGGCATGATAGACTCCAAATTTTGGCCGAAGCTTCTTTGGCCCAGCATAGTGCTTGATGATGGACCTTCGAAATTTTTTTCAATTTCGAAATTTTTTTGCCCTAAACACAGATTTTCCTGCCCAACGCGTAGCGCCACTTGGCACGCGCTTATAATTGGCAGCTCCTTCTGAGGAAAAATTTTCATTTCTAGATTTTTTATGAAAACGTATGCATGCCCACCCATTACCTAAGGATTTTGACAAGTTTTGGGTTGCCTAAAGGGTCAAAAACACCCTAAAAATGACCTTTCTGCCAATTTTTGAACACACAGGAAGCAGTGTTCGGAGATTTGATTTTTGGAGGGGTAAATGGCAACCAAATTCAGAAATTCCACTTGGGTTGGAAATTAGATAGGCAGAGCTTTCCAGTGAGCTATCCTATGCTCAATTTGGACTTCTGGAAGGCCCTCAAAATCAGCCTCAAAGTTGTACTACGCATAGAGATTTCAGGCACGGCGCATTGGGAAATTTGGCCTATTTTTCACTCAGCAACTCATATTTTCACCTAGTTTTGGCTAGTTTGACTTTTTCATGTAACTCTTAATGTAAATTGATGTAATTTCATGAATTTGATGTAATTTTGGCAGATTTTTACTCATCGTAGTAGATTCATTCACCAAAAAGTGAAATGTAAGTGAATGAATCAGTTTCCTGTCATATAGAGGCAAGTTGTTTTATTGCCTATTTTCCAGTTCTTAGTTTAGGTATGGTTGAAACAACTCCTATAATGGTGAGCTTGACCCCTACAGGCATGGGGATGAGTTAGGATTGTCTATATCATGTAATTCATCAGTCATTTTCAGGGTTGGACTCTTGGGATTGCTTGGCATTTCATTATGCATTTCATCTCTGTAATTTTGGCAAAGGAATAGACCAGGGTTTGCAGCACTCTTTGGGATCCATGTGTCTCTATGTTCTGATGGTGTGTTTCTCTCTATGATTTTAAGTTCACTGATGTTTTACGTATATCATTTTCCTTCTCCTTTCTTCTCAAATTAAACAAACAAGTTATAAAGGTGGAATTCATTAGATTGCTTTGCTCTGCCTTGCGTTTTGTTTGATTTTCCATGTTTTCATATGTTTCAAGAGGATTATTGAAATCCTCTTGCCCTCTTCAGCTCCTCACTGGTCTAAACTATCCATTCATTTAATATAAGCATCAAAACAATTTCCTTTCTTGCCCCATTCAGAACTCTGCAAAAACTAGGCCTCATCCCCGGACCCAAATTTGCCTCTCCCTTGGATCCAACAAAAACCCCCCAAAAAATCAAAATAAAACTCCTTTACTTATATACCTAGCCTAAAATCAGCTTTTATTTCAATTCATCTCAAGCCCTATTGATTATCTTTGTTGAGATTGACCCAGAGAGAGCCCTCTCCTGTTCTGGTAGCGCTAGCTACCAGACTGAGCGTGGTTTGATGTTACTCTGAACTCTGCCTTCCTTCAACCTGAGGTAGATTTAGGAAATAACATAGTGGCGACCATACTGGGGAAGAAAAGTTTGTTTTTTTCTTTATAAACTATAGACGGAGCCTGAAGTTAGCCAGGTATCCTTCGAAACGTTCTTGCTTTGCATTAGCGAAAGTAGATGAATGCTGCTTCAGTCAATCTCTGGTCTAGTTTATGAAATAAACATCTAGTTTCCTCAGTAAAATCTAATCAAGTCCAAATATGATTGTTGATGGTGGACAAGGATCAGACACCGCAAGGCTGAAATCATTCACCTGGCGACTCTAAATCAGTTTCGAGATCAAATCCAAGGACTCCACTAGAGGATGAACCTGACCAGCAGAAACATGAAAGGACAATATGGAAAGATCAGGTATTCAAGTTGGAATTTCATCCAAGACATTTTGTTCTTTGTCATAAATTATTTCTTCTCTTTTCCAGAGAATATCAAGAAGGCTTTGCAAAGTATATTGTATTTGAGAAAAGACCATCGGCCTGCAGTTGATTCTTTCCCTTTGAAGATTGTAAATACCAAAGATTTGCATGTTTTTTAGCTTGATCAAGACCTTTCTTCTGAATCTTGTGATGACCATCTTCAAATTGATGAGCCTCAAGAGACTAAGACTGATTCTGCAGCATTTGTACATACCCCTATACCTTGTAAAATTCCAGATCAATACAAGCCTCTGATTTTACCTCCTATATCCCATGCTTTCCCTAAAAATCATGACCTATATCTACCAACATTTGACGGTGAACGCGACAACATCACTACTGAGAGACATGTTCTGAATTTTGAGTCTTTTCTTGACCTTTTTGAAGTTGATGAAGAGGATGTTAGTATTAGGCTTTTTTCTCTTTCTTTGCAAGGAAAAGTCAAGAGTTGGTTCAAAACCCTGCCTGATGCGAGCATCTCAGATTTCCAGCAGTTCGTCAAAGTTTTCCTCGACAGATGGGTGGTCAGAAAAAACCATTTCTTGATTATAGAAGAGTATAACCAGCTGAAAAGACTTCCAAGGGAGACATTACAACAGTTTTATTCCAGATTTAACCAAGTTTATTATTTGATGCCAGTAGATATAAGACCTCCTCTTGGATCTTCTCTCTTGCACTACCCAGGTGCCTTTGATCCAGAAATGGAGTTTCAGTTGAGAGAAATGAATCTTGCAACACTTGAAGAGATGCAGAATAGTGTAGTAAATGTAGAGGCTCATTTGCTGATCTTGAGGGAAAGGTTGAAGGAAGAGGAGATGAAAAACATAGATCCGGAGGAATCGACATCTCTAGAGGTAAAGCTTGAAATTTTGGTAAGTGCAGTGGAAGAGATGATGCAAAGGATCATCACAAGGAATGAGTATAATGTTGAAACCCATGGCTCACTGATTGAAGAAGAACAAGTTGTTGATCCAAAACATTTTGTCTCTTATCCCAGTTGTCATAGATCTGATAATGATTATTTTGTAGATCATCTTGGAGAAGAGAGATCTATTGATATGACATGTATGCTTGATGATGTGTTTTATACTGATGATTTTCCTCAGTTTGATCAGTATGATGATGATTATGTTCTCCAAACAAAAGCTAATATTGCAGACAAATCAACAGCTAGTTTGTGGAAGGAGGAAGTTCACTTTCAGCAGCTCAAGTATAGTGATCAACCGATGCATATTAGCTATGACAATGACGAGGAAAGTGCAGCAAATTTTGAAGTAAGTGAAGGATATTTTCCTTTTTGTTTTGATTCGTTTCAGTTTATCAAAGACAACATTCATGCAATCGGAAATCAACTGTCAACAAGTCTTGATTTGGACCATCTTGAGGGCAATGAAAACCTTGTTCAAGACTTCTCATATCCAGATTTACAGGCCCCGAATGCCATTTATTTTCAAGTTGCAGATGAGAACTTGGAAGCTGGCACATGCGATGAAATAGTGCAAGATGATTCCATACCATTTTGTTTTGAATCATTTCAGTTTTTGAAGGGTAAATTGCATAGTAAATCTTCAAATGAGTAGCTTGTAGAAAATCATGTAATCTCATCAAAAACAATAGAAAATGGGTTGCAGCAGTCTTTTCAAGTTTTTCACGATCTAATAGCTGATGTGTTGGATGATGTTTGCAGTCAAAGTCTTTCTCCATTGACTATATGTAAGATTGAAACGTGTGATGATATAAACTTGATCCGACAACCGGTTTCTTTGTCATTTTTAGCATGAGTCTCGTCATAAAGCCCAAAAAAAAGTTTGCATTCATGGTATGAGGAGAAGAAAAGTAATTTATTGGATGAGCTAAGTCCCAGTGTGCATGAACTTCAAGATCCTTATGCAGTGTTTTTGGAGGTGGATAGAAAATCCATGGTATTCAACAGATCTGTTCACAAGTTTTCATGGGAGTTTCCTTTCAGTAGTTCTCTCTTGTTGTTCATAAGAGAGCACTTGCGGAGAATCCAAACAGTAGCTGGAATACTCAGTTGGCCTCATTGTTTGTTTCATTTCACTTGATCAGGTGATGAATGGAACAACTAGAGTAGGTTGTATTGAATAAGCTTCATATTGAGCATATTTTCCAGTTTTTCGGTTGTATTTAAGTATCGAGTCAGTTTTTAGTTGAGTGAGAGTCAATTTGTGTTGTCAAGTCATCAGTTTTCAGTCATGCATTTCATCTTGAGTTTTGACTCCATTGCCCAATGGATGAAGGCATTGTTTGATTTCCAAAGATCTGTAGTTCTTGGCATCTCTAAGGAGCTACCATCCCCATTGGAGCCAATGTTAGAGTCGGTATCTTCATCCCTCCGTCGGAGATCAAAATTTCTTGTTGCATTTCATTTTACGTGTCTCATTTAGTTCAGTCAGCTGCATTCCATTAGGAGCATGGATCATCTGACAGAAGAATATTGTCACTCATATCCCTTATGTCTTATACCTGCTGGCCTAGTTCTGTTCATCAAAATCATGTACAGTCATGTTTGGTCTCAATGTTGGCGAAGAGTCATTTTGGGGTTTCTAGTCTCAGTAGGTCTTCGGTTTTATTAATCTGGTCTCATAATGTCTAATAATGGCCATCAGGCACATGAGGAAGCTTCAAGTAAGGTTTCACTGCAAAAATTTCATCATCATAATGCTTGATAATGATTTTTCTTCAAAACTCTATTTTGAAGAAAAATTGTCTATTTCATCTGTATGTGATAAATCCAATGTAATTTTTAATTTCTTCAGTTGTAATAGTACTCCATTCAGAGCCCTAGTCGCCTTTGCCAAAGTTCCATGCCATCCATTCCCTGCATAACAGATAGAAAGGACATCATTCAGGTGCAAAAGCAAAAATGAGGTAAGACAGACTTTCTTGAAAAGTGTCAAAGTTTGCACATTAAAAAAGTGAGTTTTATGAAATGAAAATTAAATTTTTCTATATATAAGTCATTGGTCATGTTCAAAAGAAGCTTATTTGCACCCAAAGAGAAAGATTGAAATAAGATAAAGTCATGTTAAAGGAACAAAGAAAGTTTGAATAAAAACTGGGCAAAGTTGGGTGCGCGGCGCATAGGCTGAGTGTTGCGGTGCACTGGGCAGGCACGACGCATTGGGTCTGCCTCCGCAGTTTAAAAAAATACACTAGCGCGGTGCATTGGAGGGTCGCGGCGCACTGGGCAGACTGCACGGTGCATTGGGCTAAAACATCAAAATTTTTCCATTCTTCTCCAAACATCAAATTTGCTCGATTGCTCCATGCTCAAGTAATTTAAAGCCACTCCTCTATTTCTCATAACTCGTGCTTGGTGTTGATTATGAGATTGGTTATGAAATTTGGAGTACAAAACTAAACCCTATTATCTTGATTGAGAAGTGCTTCCTTAGGGTTTTAAACTTGTTTTGGTGTCAATCATTCTATTCCCATCACCTTGTTTTTCCTTCCCTTCACTATTATCTCATCACTACAGTCATTCCTAAGCCTATCTCCCTATCCCTAAAGTCATTCCATTTCCTATCTCCCATTTCACGTGATTATAGCCCATCACTTTCATTACCCCATTCCTCCATATTCCCTCCCATTTGACATATATTTGGAAATAAATAAAAACACCAAAGTTCTCATTATCATACAAGACAACACAGACCTTTCAAATTCTCATGGAGACAAATACTTCTTATGACCGAGACAGTGACTCTACAACGAAATTGCATACACCAAGAAGGCATTAAGGCAGTGTAAAAGGCATGATAGACTCCAAATTTTGGCTGAAGCTTCTTTGGCCCAGCATAGTGCTTGATGATGGACCTTCAGCCCAAATTTCAAGAAATTTGGGAAACTTTTTGTCAATCTCGATTTTTTTTTGGCCTAAACACAGATTTTCCTGCCCGACGCGTAGCGCCACTTGGCGCACGCTTATAATTGGCACCTATTTTTGAGAAAAAAATTTCATTTCTATATTTTTCATGAAAATTTATGCATTCCCACCCATTACCTAAGGATTTTGACAAGTTTTGGGTTGCCTAAAGGGTCAAAAACACCCTAAAAATGACCTTTCTGCCACTTTTTGAACACACAGGAAGCAGTGTTGGGAGATTTGATTTTTGGAGGGGAAAATGGAAACCAAATTCAGAAATTCCACTTGATTTGGAAAGTAGACAGGAAAATATTTCCAACGAGCTATCCTGTGCTCAATTTGGACTTTGGAAAGGCCCTCAAAATCAGCCTCAAAGTTGTGTTACGCATAGAGATTTCAAGCGCGACGCATTGGGAAATTTGGCCTATTTTTCACTCAGCAGCTTAGATTTTCGCCTAGTTTTGGCTAGTTTGACTTTTTCATGTAACTCTTAATGTAACTTGATGTAATTTCATGACTTTGATTTAACTTTGCCACATTTTTACTCATCCTAGTAGATTCATTCACCAAAAAGTGAAATGTAAGTGAATGAATCAGTTTCCTATCATATAGAGGCAAGTTGTTTTATTGCCTATTTTCCAGTTCTTAGTTTAGATATGGTTGAAACAGCTCCTAGAATGGTCATCTTGACCCCTAGAGGCATGGGGATGAGTTAGGCTTGTCTATATCATGTAATTCATCAGTCATTTTCAGGGTTGGACTCTTGGGATTGCTTGGCATTTCATTGTACATTTCATCTCTGCAATTTTGGCAAAGGAATAGACCAGGGTTTGCAGCACTCTTTGGGATCCATGTGGCTCTATTTTTTGATGGTGTGTTTCTCTCTGTGATTGTAAGTTCAATGATTTTTTATTTATATCATTTTCCTTCTCCTTTCTTCTCAAATTAAACAAACAAGTTATAAAGGTGGAATTCATTAGATTGCTTTGCTCTGCCTTGAGTTTTGTTTGATTTTCCATGTTTTCATCTGTTTCAAGAGGATTCTTGAAAGCCTCTTTCCCTCTTCAGCTCCTCACTGGCCTGAAATATTCATTCATTTAATATAAGCATCAAAATAATTGCCTTTCTTGCCCCATTAAGAACTCTACAAAAACTAGGCCTCATCCCCAGACCCAAAATCTGCCTCTCCCTTGGATCCAACAAAAACCCCCAAAAAAATCAGAATCAAACTCCTTTACTTATATACCTAGCCTAAAATTAGCTTTTATTTCAAGTCATCTCAAGTCCTATTGATTATCTTTGTTGAGATTGACCCGGAGAGAGCCCTCTCCTCTTCTGGTAGGGCTAGCTACCAGACTGAGCGTGGTTTGATGTTACCCTGAACTCTGCCTTCCTTCAGCCTGAGGTAGATTTAGGAAATAACAGACTGTTCAAGGGATAGAAATAGCCCAGACCTACAGCTAGGTTTCATAACCTTAAAGGAAGAAATGGATGCAGCTCTAAGGATCATTTCTATATCGAATATTAAAGGGTGTTAGGGACTGTGGTTTGTGCCCTAACCAGTCCAAATTTGCACCATGGAGTAGACCCCAAAGTAGAGGAGCATAGGGAAGGTTGATGGTTTTTCTATGCCCATAACAACAACAAAGAAGGTGAGGAATCCTCCAAAGGAAGGCCATAGCAAATGAAAGGAAGCCAAAGTTATTTTAAGTCTGTTTTTTGGGAGACTGAGTGCAAGAGGATAAGGCCAAGGAAATTAAGGATTGCTAGTGTGAGGTTGCATCCACAACAGGGCTGAAATACCACAGAAAAACAACCGCAGGCCTTCAAGGTAATTCTGGGCAGTTTTTAAGGTTTTTTTATGTTTCTCTGTAGATCTAAGCTATAAAGGAAGGGTGTCGTAGATATAAGGGTTATTTGATGTTGTGTTTGTGATATAATATCACTGTTTGAGATTGTAGAAGACCACGCTCTTTTTTAAGGAGCTGTAGGTGTGAATAGAGGATTGGTTCAAGCCCTATTAGGGGATAGTGCAACTGGTCCAAATAATATAGCTCATAGCTCGGAAATGATGGAAACTCTAGAATAAGGGTTTATAATTTCCTTAAAAAACAGCGTAGAAGGGAAACCCTTCATTAAAGGATAGTCACAGCAAATTGGAGAAATTTTGGACCATATTTGTGGGCTATAGCAGCATATAGCTTGAGGGCACGAAATTACCAGACCATCAGCTTCAGAATCTCTTCACATGGAGGATCGTTTATCCGTTGGTTTTGATCAATTTGAAACCATCTAAAAAGAAGAAGAAGAAGAAGAAGAAGAGATCTGGAAGCTCTGATTTGAAACTTTGTCTTGGTTGGTCAAATCTGGGAAAATTTTCTGAAGAAAATGCATTAATCTGAATCTCTCTCTTTGCATCTAGGGAATAGAACTAAAATCCTATATCTCGGGGTGGATTTGCAGACATATAGGAATTGCGGCCTGTTAAAATTGCAATTTGAGCTTTCAATACATAACAACAGGTTGACGTCAATCCCAGAGGTATGTCTCAATTTGTTTGTTTATGATTTGAGGTTTGAATTGGCTGCAGAAACAAAATCACTCCATCATGGATATCCAGGGCTAGATCTAGGGATGTTTTTGTTAGGTTGAAGATCGCTCATTCACAGAAGGACAACCGCTGGGTCTGAAGAAATGTCTGGGCATATTCAAGGGTTTAATATCGTTTGAAGGTTCTAAAGGATAGAAGAAGGAAGCCACCTTCTCTGAGCAGACTTGGGCATGATTTGAAGCTATTTCACAAAGCTGCAAGCTTAGAAGAAATCTTAGGTAAAGCTACAGAGCTTATTCATCACAGATTTGGGTGTCGTGAGGGGAGTTTGGGGCTAGAAATTAGCCCTAGACAACAACAAGTTGGCTCATGGGCAGAGAAGTGGGCCCTAGAAAAAATAATGTGGATATTATGGGCATGAATCTTGTTTGAGGGCAGTATGATAAGTGTTGTGGTAGGCAACAGGTCATACCATAACAGTAAGCCATTTATGGGCCAATTTAAGGGCATTTTTTTTTTGCTCTTACCCTCAGCGTTAAGGAAGAGTGTCTCCTCAAGAAACAATGATGTAGATTACAGGTGGTTATCACATGTATTTTTGACTATGTGCTCACTAATCCTGGGTTGGCTTCATGCCTGAGGCAGCCAAATATACAAGCTAAATTTGGACACAGATCAATCACAATAATTCCCAGATCTGTGCATAAACAAAGGAACTCATATTGATGACTTGAGGCAAGTAGTAAGGCTTAGCATATGGCATAGATAGGATTTCAAGTGAAGACAAAGAAATTGTTTTGATGTACTTGACAAAAGCTTTAAGATCTCTACATGCAGGAGAAATGAAGTGCCTCATCTGACAGTATTATGATACTGACACAGTTGACTCAACCGAGTGGCAGTGACCTTAGAAAATGTCTTGACCAAATTACAAATTGTAAAATTGAGATCTGAAGCCTTGGAGCCTTAGATCAGTCAACCATTCAATGAAAATGGGAAGATATGGAAGCAAAATGCAATGCCAGATGTAGTAGATGAAGACGTGAAGTGCAGGATAAAAGGCAGATTGGATCCCTAGTTCATTAAGATGCAGTCTTAGAAGGCTGCTTGAGGAAGCTACAACATATCTCTTCAGAATAACAGGTAGTTGTTGTAAGGACTTCTAACACAAGCTAAGGCTTGTAGATATATTCTCCCTATTGTACAGTGACATAGATAGACACCTATGTAGCAGTAAGCATGTGACTGTATCAATATCACATTGGAGTGTAATGATAAAGTGTGAACTGAGAATTTTTTGCAGTTTTCAGTCACATTGTTGGAGTCTTCAGCAAAATCCCGTGCTCTTGGATGGTTTTGACTATGGGATAATAACACTCCTTTCCAAGTTTGTGCCTGGATTCCCTCATTTAAAATAGATGTCTTCTCTCTCGAGAGAAGTTGGCATTAAGAGGGAGAATGCAATTGTATATTCTCTTGAGCTAATATCATTGTTGAATGAAAGAAGATCCTCATGGATCAAAGACATATGGCTTCAGAGGGGGAAATTCCAGAAGAAAACCAAGAAGCCATATAAATACCAGGGGTATCTAGCTGCCATTAGTACAATATGAGCCTAGATCATTTGAAGAAACTATAAAGCATTAAATTCTACAAGGATGTGAGGGTGATGTCTAGGATATGGTTCCTATACCACAGATCAACACTGTTGTCACCTCGATATAAGATCAAGCATGGATCTGATGGGAAAATGTGTTTCCTGAGACTTCTCTAGGAAGGCACTGATTATTATTGCACCTATAATCTATTATTTCCCTTGCTACTAAGCAAGCCTAGAATCTTCATCAAATGGATGTAAAGACCGTTTATTTTGGCATGATACGATAAAGGAAGAGGTGTATGTAGAGAAACCTATGGGGTTCGAAGTCCAGGATCGGGACACCCATGTTTGCAAGTTGAAGAAAGCCCTCTATGGGATGAATCAAGTACCTATAGCTTGGTATGAGAGCTACCTGATGAAGTTGGGCTTCACTCGTAGTAATATTGATTACTTCATAAAGTTGATAGAAAGAAGCCTCTCATTCTGGTGCTGTAGGTGGATGACCTCTTCCTGACAGGTGCAGACTCTCTAATTCATCAGTGTAAGAGGGATCTTGTTGCTGAGTTTGAGCTAAAGGACCTAGGACTGATGCATTACTTCCTAGGCATCGGGACACCCATTTTTGCAAGTTTAAGAAAGCCCTCTATGGGATGAAGCAAGTACCTAGAGCTTGGTATGAGAGCTACCTGATGAATTTGGGCTTCACTCGTAGTAATACTGATTACATCATAAAGTTGATAGAAAGAAGCCTCTCATTCTGGTGCTGTATGTGGACGACCTCTTCCTGACAGGTGCAGACCCTCTAATTCATCAGTGCAAGAGGGATCTCGTTGCTGAGTTTGAGCTGTAGGACCTAGGACTGATGCATTACTTCCTAGGCCTAGAGATCTGGCAGAGACTTGGCAAGATTTTCCTTTCTCAAGGAAAATACATTATGAAGCTTTTGGTATGGTGGACTGTAAGTCTGTGTTGAAATTCATGGAACTCAAATTTAAGAAGTTGAGTGGCAGCACTGTTGGGCCCATATTAACAAATCCTACTGAGTATTGTCAACTCATAGGGGCTCTGGTGTTTTTAGTGAACACCCGTCTGGACGTATGTTGTGCAGTGAACACCTTGAGTCAACACATGGTTGATCATAACATTCACTGGGTTAGTGCCAAGAAACTCTTGAGATATCTCTATGAAATGATAGACCATGGCTTGAGACACACTGCCAGGAGCATGACACTCCTTGGATATACTAATGCCGATTGGGCTAGCAGTGTGGTGGATCATAAGAGCACATCTAGATGCTACTTCACAAGTAGATTTGCTTCCGGCAGGAAATGGAAGTCGATAGCCTTGAGCACTGCTGAGGTCAAATACATTGCAGCATGTATGGCCCGTTATGAGGTCACTTGGTTGCGAAAGCTCTTCTATGAGTTGTTCGAGCATGTGATAGATGCCACCATTATCCTTTGTGATAATTAAAGTGAGATTCATCTGTCATAGAATCCCGGGTTCCACGATTGATCCAAGAATGTTGATGGCTGGTACCACTTTATCCGGGATATGGTATAGCGAGGCACTGTAAGGCTTGATCATATAGGAACTGATGAGAAGGTCGCAGATATTCTTACAATTCCCTTCTAAAAGATCATGTTCCTAACCTTCTGTGAGAATCTTGGAATCATGTAACGACCCTATGCTGAGGGTCTTGTTGGACGATGAGCTCATGGGATCTCAAAGGGGGTTTTGGGGATAGCTTTGGTGCTATAAGCAACCACAGGGTTAGGCTTGCTGAACCTAGTTGGTGTGCTTCTACCCCACCATGATGATATTGAGATGGTTTACCTCTCTTTGATCTGTGCCCCGTATGAATCCTACCCATGTAGTTTCGGACTCATGGGAAATACCTATGATTTGACCAATGAGGTGGGAAATGTGAATAGATACCATAGCAAGACCGATGGATGCATTAGAGATTATCATACTCTCTATGTCTAGGATGGCATGTGTCCAACCACTTGATTTGGGATCAAGTTTAGCGAGGTTTCAGAGCTCCAACTAACTTCGGGTTAGTATATGACTCTCTTGAGTCCTAATGAAGTTTCGGACCTGCAACTGACTTCTGGTGAGGTAAACCAACTTCGAGTTGGTATGAGACTCTTTGTGATTCCTATAGAGGTTTCGGACCTCTGGGCTGAATCTGTCAGTTGAATATGATGTCTTTGTGATTGAGCCACTTCTTTTTTGAAATAGAGAGGCCAGCAAAGCAAGTTATGGCGGGCTGACGCACAATATTTGGAATGCAGTACTGGATGGAGTTATCTCTAGTTGAGAGGGAGTGTTAAAATTGGACAACTACATCCAAACTCCAGGTTGTGTTGCTCATATGAAAATCCTGATACTTTTATTGGATTCCTCTCTCAGAGAGGTGTACGATTGATCTAAATATCATCTTGATCAGATGAGCAGAACATGGACTTTGAATTTATTCCACTTATGTGCTAGGTCGGCCTGCAATACAATATAGACTTAAATGTCTTAAAGAGCATGTCACACACCCCCAAAGATAGCTGTATAATGTAGAGACTTGGAGTTCACTATACAGACATTGTGTGGAGGATTTTTTCCTCTCTTGATGGAGGTGGAGCTCTGTTCTTGGTGTTGTGTATTTATGGAGTGTTCGTTGTTTGGGTTGTTCTGGGGTTATGTGTGACACACTTGGCTGAATGACCTTTTGGAGACTTTTCTGGTAGAAGCATCATGTTGACCATCATAATGTCACCATTCTATATCTCTATTTTGTCTTGTCTTCCATCGATCTATTAGTATGTTCTATCTCCTTCAATATTGTGTGCCCTAATCTGAAATGGCATAGAACATGTTCAGAATTTAACAAGCCCACACTAGGAAAGCATCAAAAAATTTCAACTACTAGCAGCTGCCACCAAGGCCACTTTTTTTCTTCCAGTGAAGATGCAGAACCTATGCAACTGGCTTAGAACCTTAAAAAATGGCCAAAATAAGTGAATTGAACCACGTGAGTGTCAATACCCTTAGTTTCACCCACCACCAAGGTTGTTGGTTTTGAATCCAAACCAGTGTGGCCCAAAATAGACAAGCCTAAGAAAATTTCACCTACCAATAGCTGCCACCAAGGTCACTGATTTTTATTCCAAAACAATGTGACCCACTGGACAAGCCTCAAAACCGACGTGGTAGTGTGTAGGCAAAAAAGTAGCAAATCACACACAGGGCTGCCTTTCTTTCAATATTCTTGGTAGGAGGCACTTTAGAAGGTTGCATGGAGGATGGAGGGGCCTCCCAAGCCCCAAAATCGATAAAATATACACTCAGGGAATCCATTAAACACCTTTTGGAGAGAGAAACATTTTTTTTTTTGTTGCAAAAAGAACCTTTAACTGCTAGGTTGTGCGAAAAAATTCTTGTCAGAACTCAAGTGATTGACCCTCTTTGAACCCTGCCAAAGGAAGGAGTATTTTTGGTTGAAGGGCAAGGACTTGTAGAAGTCGAAGAGAAGACCAAAAGCTAAAGAAAGATGATATAGGAAGCCACCTATCCATAGTTAAAATATGATTTGTACCTCTCTTTCCTTATCAATATAATCTTTTCTTTCCTCCCTGTGGTGCATTACCTCAGGTATTTGGTTGCACCTCATCCTTCAGTCTACGTCCAGTGATGCTGAGATTATTGAATTTTCATTTATAGAAAATTCATTTATAATTTAAGCTCTTCATGATGGCTACTGAATCTCATTCAAATTGAAGATTGGTTGTACATAACCTTATTTAGAATCAAAACTTCTATTACCTATTGCAATATGAGCCTGAGCATATTTTCATTTTAAAGTAGTTTTGTAAAAACTCTTCCCTGTGATGCCCTTGTTGCAGTTTAACTCAGGCTTGAAAAATTCATTTCGAAAGCTCCTCTGACTTCAAAAATACATTTAGAAAGCTCAATGTTCAACCAATTTATTCAAAATTAGTCATTAATTTAACATAGTCAAGACATGTTTGAAAATTAGGGAGAATAAAAGCCTTGTAGATTGTCATTCTGAACTGCAGATTTAAATGTTAGAAAATGAATTATTACTATTAAAATTTTGTAAAAAATACTTGGAGATGTAAGTAAAGCCAATGCAATCTCTTGTAGCAACTTAAAAATTAAAAAATTACATCTGCAGATAATTTTGCAGAATGGCATAGCTTTTCAATAATAGGTAGTTGGGAAACTCTAAAAGTGATAGATGACATGGATATAATTGTAGATTCATGGTAGACAATGATGCATGGAGGGAACTTGAAGACTTATGCATTTCCATTCAAATGTAAGTCCACATATTTGACAATATTGTTTTACGTAGCAGATCCTAGTCCTGATTGTTATGCATATTTTCTTCATATTTTTTCAAAATTAAAAACTGAATACATAAAAACTGTTGTATTTAACATTCATAACAGAATTATTTTGTGAAGCAAGCCTATTATTCCTTTGGTAGAAGAATTATGTTCCACTTCCATAAGTTGTTATATCTATATTATAGTACCATAACATACTAATAATCAATATAGAAATTAGTGGAACTATCATTAGATAATACTAGGCCCTTGTTAATATTTAATAGATCAAGCAAAATGGTAAGGTTTACATCTTACAAATGTTAATGAGATGATAGGAAGTTTCTATTTCCAGGTATAAGCAGGCAACTTTTTGCTTTGAAGAGGTAATACTTGCTCAACCATCATATCCATTCTTTCACTTATCAGATGATGAGGTATGTGTTTCACTGGTAATTTGTCATAGCATTTTCCGTAAAAAGATTTAATTTTCTAATTCATGAATAAGGAATCTTGGGAAAATTGAAGCTTAAGCACATTGCAAGGGAAAAAAAAATTGGAAATTGTAAATAAATATATACAAGACTTATTAAGCAAGCATGTGTAGTTTATTGATTAACAATCTTAAATAGGCAACCAATCAGCTTTAAGGTAGCCAATCTTCTTAAATAGGTACAGAGTAATCGAATATCTAAGGATTATAAGAGACATATTCAGTACTTCATAATATATATATTAGCCTCCTTGCGTCCAACTGAATTATCAAAATCCCAACATACAGATTAAGCACTCCTTCCGAGGGCGAACATAAATACGAAATCATGTCCATGCATCATTTCTTTGAATAAAATACAAAGAACATATTAGAAATATGCAGAATGGATCAAAAATGTATTTGGAGCATGCCAAACAACTTTGAAACAATAAGATAGTACTTATCGACTTTCAGGCTTCAATACCAAAAATGAGAGAGAAAAGATTTTCATTGCTATGACAAACACAAGCACTTGCTAATGTCAAACAAAATTTTGGTAACAATAATTCATATACTCCAACTGCTTCACATGATGTTAGCAATATAAGTGAATATCATTTTAAACCTTTTATTAAGCAGAGTCATGAAAATTCATCTGACGTTGTAAGATATGATTAGCCTCCTCTTCATAGTAATCTCCACATGAAAGGATTAAGTCCACATCCAACGAAATAATCTGATTTTGACATATGTGAAGATAATTTACATGCCAGTCAACTAATGGAAGGTGGGATGAATTTCCCTAATATTCTATAAAATTTATTTCCTAGGGTATTCATGGGTATAAAACAAGAAAATGTGAAGTACATGATGTCATCGATGTAGGTCAAACAATTTTTTAGTCAGATATTTATGCAACAACAGTTGTATAATTTGTTGTCTATCTTACACAAAGTGAATTTAGGAATACAAATGTTAATAAAAAGAATCATATAACTCAATAGAAATTATGTCTGAAGGTGAAGACGAGCTTCAGGCATCATCTTCAAGCATCACTTTTAATGATCAAAATGAAGAGGAATATGAGTGAATGGATTGGAAGTTGTTATATAAATATCACGTCTAGAATGAATTACCATTCATTTGGCATTTAAATTTTAGGGTGAGGAATGGGGAAAATGTCGTTTCTAGTTGTAGTTCAGGCAGTTTCGAGGTCAGATGATGATAGGCCTCGTATAAATATTTTCCAGCCAATAATATCATGGGGGAATATAGTATGAAACCAATCCTCTTTTTGAGGAGAATATTGAGCCTCAATTGAAGAGGATAATACATTATATATGGAAGGTGTAACCTGATTCACTGTTGAATCTACTTTTAAATACTCATCATAGTTTCTCTTATTGACGGATGCGATCAATTGCAAATACCATTGCCGCTTAGTGCTACTGCTCCTACTGAAAGGAGTTCTCCATACTCTTTCATTAAGACTCTTATGTGGTGTTGTTTTCTAGTAAGCATCTTCATCCAAACATGGAACTTGGACCTATTTCCCTTTTCCCTTGGTGGGGATTTAGTTATTTTTTCTTGGGATAAGAAGCTTAACCCCTTCGTTTAAGCCAACTTGATTGAAAGGGTTGGGTCAACTCACCTTTTAGCACACCACATAAAACAAATTGTTTAACTATGTCTAGTAAGGATCTCTTAGGCTACAAATGAGTGTAAGCTTCAGGTAAGGAAAGGGACCAAGGGGAGTTGTGCTGCGATGGAAAACTAGGGTTTCCTAGGTTTTAAGGTTTTTTCTGTCTCTGACATGTTGTAAGGATTCGTAGTGTCCTTCGAGTAGCTGCAGGACTGTCACGTCGGTGTTTTCTGCCAGAGCTCTCAATGTCTAAACCATTGGGGGAAGCCACAAGGCCCCCCCTCCCATCCTTGTCTCCTTCTACGGTGGCAAAAGCTGCAGCTAAACTTCCTAAACTACCCTCTACATCGGTTCATGTGAACCTTCAAGATGTTGTGCCTCCTACTTACCAAGCGATGGATGGCCTAAAGGAGAATTCTTTGGTTTCCTCCACCTGTATTCTGAAGGCGGTCTAGCGACCCAAGATTTTGTTACCTACACATAGGATTAATGCTAAAATCAAATATATGAGGGACCATGCACTGATTGGAAAATTTATTGGCTTCTGGCCCACAGAGAAAGCCCTTCGAGGTTGGATAGCATCCAAATGGAAACCGAAGGGGCACATAGACCTCCAACTGGGGTCTAAGGGCTTCTCCAATATGAAATTTACTTGAATGTAAGATTAAAATAGCGTTATTGATGGTGGTCCTTACTTCTTCAAGTTTGTTGAGCTTTAGCTTCAAAACTGGGTGGAACGTTTCAACCCTGATAAAGAAGATTTTAGTTGGGCCCCCGTTTGGGTAAGACTCTACTCTCTCCCCCAATATTATTGGGATGAACACACATTGAAGGATATAGGAAATAGCCTAGGCGAGTTCATTAATATTGCTGATGAAACAAGAATCAACAAAGATACGGCCTATGCTAGGATCTGTGTGTATATGCATCTCGCAAAGGCGCTACCCGACTCTATAAGTCTATTGCATGATGACTTTGAGTGGATTCAGACAATTGATTATGAAAATGTGCCTTTCTGTTGTCGTCAATGTCACAACCATGGGCATCTCTTCAGAGATTTCCCTCTGAATCAAAGTTCGAAGGATTCAAAAAGCTGTGATTTAAAGGATGTTGAGGGGTTTACCAAGGTTACAGGGAGATGACAAAAATCCAAGAAGACTAATGGAACCCCAACCCAACAGCTACAAAAGACAAACAATAGTTTTTATGCTCCGGCTTCTCTTGCTTCTAATGCTCCATCTTCATCGGCACCGATGGAACCTTCCTCCAAGAAACCCCATGCGGTCCTTCAAAAAGAAAGTCCGCAGATCATTTCTAATGCTCTAGCTACTTCTTTGCCCACGGTATCCCAAGAGAAGCCCAAAGATACAACGCCTATGCAATAGAATAACACTGTGGCTATGGATTCTAATGAGATACTCAAGAACAAGGAAAAGCATAGTGCAGTAGAGACGGAATCCCCTATGAATGAGGAACTAGAAATCATTTATTATGGAGATCTAGATATTCTTAGTTTAGAAGATGCATGTCACCAAAAGGATTTTACCTCTATTCTACAATGGCAACTGGAATGTTTGGAAGAGGTCCTCACTAGAGCTCAGCATCTCCCAAATTTCAGAATCCAAGAAGGGCTAAGCCAATATGGTGGGAAAACATTTGTTAGAGAAACCAATAAAAGAGGGTGTCGCATAGATTTATAGAGACTTGTCATTTTGGGAAGAGAACTGGTAGCATCAGGGTTATACCCAACATTGAATAGGTTCTACTCCATCCAACCCCCTAGTTCTTAATGAAGATTATCTTCTAGAATATTTGAGGGCTCAAGAGCCCCTCCAAGCACTGTCTTATCAAAAAAAGGTTAGATGGAAATAAGCCCTCTATATTCCTTATGCAGGAGACAAAATGTACCAGTTCCTCTATACATAATATTATGAATTTCTTATCGAAAGGCTGTAGAACTATTGCAATTGATGCCAATGGGGCCTCTGGTGGATTAGCAGTAATCTTGAATCCACAGTTAATCCATCTGGATGAGTTTCAATCTTATCGAAACTTTACCCAAGCTTATTTTCATCTTCTGGGCACAAACACTAGAGTGAATATTACAAATGTCTATTCGCCTCAACAAATATTAAATAAAATCCAACTTTTGGATTCGCTGGAGTCCCTCAAACCAACCCTCAGTCATCCTTTTTGGCTTCTAGGAGGAGATTTCAATATGATCATGAATCTTGAGGAAAAAAAAGAGGGAAGAGACTATTTAGATATGGACAGTCTCATATTTAAATATTTCATCCTAAACAACAATCTTATGGATCTACAAACTACTAATGGTATTTATACCTAGAACAACAAGCAGGGCGACCATTAGCGAATCTCTTCAAGATTAGATAGATTCCTTATTTCAAATAACCTCTCTCGCTTCGGAGGGGATATTTCAAGTGCCATTCTCCCTGCTGCGGGATCGGACCACTAGCCTATTCAACTTCACTGCATCCATCTGGCTCCTCTCAAGGGAGGCCCTTCATATTTGACCAATTCTAGCTCACCTACCCTTTCTTTAAAGACTTGGTCAACACTTGGTAAACAAGATTTCCCCCTTGTAATACCAATGCATCAATTCAAGATAAATTTCAAAGCTCTTAAAGAAAATCTTAAGGACTGGAATCAACATGTGATTAGGAACACCAATCAGAATGGAAAAGATCCAGCTATGAAAAGTGTCAAATCTTCAACAGAAAATTATTGAGGAAGGGAGATCGGAGGAAAAAAATATCCTTGAATCTCTCCTCTCTCAACTTTTGGCAGAAAATCAACACTTTGTCGAGGGAGAAATCTCGTATAAATTGGGTCTAGGAAGGTGAACATAATACCAAAATTCTTCCACAAATCTATCGTCCAGAATTGTATGCACAACCAAAGTTCTGTGCTAAAGGATAGTGATGGAAATTGGTTAGAAACGCATCAGGAGATAGAGGAGACGCATTAGGAGATAGAGGAATAAATTCTAACATTCTTTAAGGATACTCTCAAGGAGCCCAATATTTCTAGAGAATATGACATCGACCAAATCACTCAGCATACCCCAAGAATCATCTCGGAGGAGAACAAACAAGTTATGCTTCACCCTACCACCCTCCTCGAGGTTGAATCTACAATTTTTCAATTGCAAGATGGTAAGGCATTGGGGCCATATGGTTTCTCTTCTAATTTCTTCCACCAATTCTAGAAAATGATCAAGCTAGAGATATGGGAAATTGTGTAGGAATATTGCAATACTAAATGGATTCTCTCGACTCTCAATGCTACTTTCCTTTCCCTGGCTCCTAAGGAAGATAATGTGTCCTCTCCAAGTAAGTATAAAATTATCGCCCTTTGCAATGTAATATACAAAATCATTTCAAAAATCATTGCTAATAGGCTCAAACCTCTTCTTCCCCTCCTTATCTCGCCTGAACAAACCGGCTATGTGGAAGGAAGACAAATTTTGGATGGAATTCTCCTCACCCACAAGATAATTCACTCTTTAAATATCACAAAGAAACCTGGAATGCTCCTAAAGATGCACTTATCTAAAGCCTTTAACAAGCTTAGCTGACAATATATTAGGAAGGTTCTTCGAGCTTTTGGCTTCAGAGAACCCTGGATAAGATGGATTATGTCTCTTATATATTCTACCTTCTTCTCCATCGTAGTCAATGGCTACCCTTTGGAAACTTTTATGCCCACTGGAGGCATTAGGCAAGGGGATCCTTTATCCCCCTTCCTCTTTGTCATCATGGCGGAGGGTCTTCATCATTGTTTGAAAGTAGCTACGCATCCTACTTCCTTCAAAGGTATTTCCTTGCATAATGAAGAGCCTCATACTAACCAAAAATTTGTGGATGATAATATGCTCATGGGATACCCTTCAATCCAAGAAGATCACTCTTTCAATTCTATTCTGGACACGTTCTCCCTTGCCTCTGGTACTACAATTAACGTTGGTAAATACCATATCTTCTTTTTCAACACATCAGCTTTAACTCAAAGGAACATTGCTCGTATTTTGGGTTTCTCTATTGCCTCTCTTCCCTCCAAATATTTGGGAGCTCCCTTGATTGATTCTGCCATCAAGCATTCTTCCTAAAAAGAATTGATTAACAAAACTGATCAACGACTCAAATCTTGGAATTATTGCTCTTTGAATATTGCAAGTCATATTGTGCTAATAAAACATGTTTTGCAGTCAATGGCCCTCTATATTTTCTTTTTTCTAGCTTCTTCGAAATGGGTATTAAAAGCTATGAGGAATCTGCAAATAAATTTCCTCTGGGGAGGTAATAGTGAAAAGAGGAAATGGGCGCTAGTTGAATGGATTAATGTTTGCGCTACCAAATCTCAAGTAGGATTGGGGCTCAAGGATTCAGAAGTCAGCAATGAGATTATGAATGCTCGCCTTTGGTGGGATTAGGTATTTAATCAGAGCTCTCCTTGGGCTAAATTTTGGACCTCAAAGTATGCGCAGGATTTGAATCCTAATGATTTGATTCGCTATGATCTAAACCATGGGAGCTCACTTATTTCGATTTTTTCTCGCCAAGACAAGAATCTCATACAAATTCACATTTTCTTGGAAATCTGTAATGGCAAGTAGGCAAGATTTTGGGAAGAGTCTTGGAAAAAATTTCCAAGTCTCACATCCCTATTCAATTTTCCTTCTTAGAGAAATGTGTTGCAGCAGAGAGCTCACAATATTGTTAATCATTTATGGGTTCAGATGCCCCCTCTAAATTACCAGAATTGGAGTCATCGAAGCTCCTGGCTCTCAGACTGGGGTATGGAAAATCCTTCGTCCGCATGGAAGGAACTGACGAAAAGAAGAATAAAGGTTCAAGAGGACTCTGATATCATCAGATGGGGATACATGCCTCAATGTTCCTTCTCTATGGTAAAGGCCTATACTATATTGTCTAGGTCGAATCAAAAAAATCTTGACCTCATATGGCTCAATATTTGGAAGGCCAATCTTTGGCCTAAAGTGGCTTCGTTCCTATGGTTCCTTAGCAAAAAAAAAAATCTCGCATGGGAAAATCTCATTAAGAGGAGATTCATAGGGCCCTCATGTTTCCCTCTCTGTCAGTCCGCACTGAAATATATTGACCATTTGATGGATAATTTCCTTTTTGCCAGTTTTCTGTGGGATCGAGTCACTAGCCTATGCAGAATATCACATCGTTCTCATGGGGACATTGTTGGTACGATTTGGAACTAGAAGGTTGACCCCTTCTCCAACAAAATCATTAATAGACTTTGGAAGATCATTCCAGGATTTCTTGTCTGGGACATTTAAAAGGAATGAAATCAAAGGATATTTAAGGATCATAGTAGCTCAGTGTAGGTGGTTTGGGTTAAATTTCATCACCACATCCATGAAACTTTATCTCTTCTCCAATGGATGGATTTTGATCTCCCAACCTCTGTTGTAGGAAATCACATTTGAAATAATTTGGATTTGAGTATCTAGAAGCTCAATATGGCTCCTTCAACGAGAAATGGAAACGTTGATAGCCTTGACTCCTGGGAGGCACCTCTATCCAACAATTTCAAACTCAATTTTGATGGGGCTTCAAAAGGCAACCCAGGGGAAGCAACTTTTGGAGGGGTTTTTAGGGACTCTCATGGGAGTATTCTCCATATTTATTTTGGTAACATAGGCTAGGATAGCAACAAGGTAGAGGAGCTCGAAGGTCCTTCAAGGTATCCATATTGCCAATGATCTTAATCTCTTTCCTATTGAGGTGGAAGGAGACTCAAGGGTCATCATTAATATGGATATTATCATTCTCCATGGCTCCAATATGTCCAAGGTGTCCACCAATTGGAGCCTTGGTGCCGGTCTTAGAATTTTGGCTAATGAGTTAAGAGATATCAAAGCTACGACCTTACTTCATGTTGGTAGGAAGGCTAATGCTCTGGCAGATTACTTGGCCAATAAAGGGGTAACCTCGAATGTCAGTTTGCATCTCTGCCCTTATGAAAAAATTAATGACAATTACCTATATTATTCTTACACTCAAGTGGCTCATCAGGACTTGCAACCCCTGGATGCGGGTGCTTCAATGCATTAATAAAGGGCTCTTAATGCCCTTTCCCTTCATGGTTTTGATGGCTGGGAAGAGGAGGAGGTAGGTGGCACAGTTGCAACCCTTGCAACACAAGTACCTCCTCTCCTATAATATTCCTTGGCACGATTGTGTTAAACCTCCTCATCTGTTGAGGAACGAGGATTCATTTCTCACCACCCTCATCATTATGAATAGCTTGTTCTCCATCGGCGTCTTCATTTGTGTTGGATGTGTGTGAGAAATTGTGGAGAGTTGGTTCGATTACATCCCTGGTATGAGTTTGTGGTGCATTGTGTTCTCTCGTTTGATTCCGTCGTGCCGAGACAACGTATGATTTTGAGGTGGTGGTTGTTCGTGGTTCTAGTGGTGGTTGTGATGATCGTGGGATGAAATAAATTGAGATCTCCATGGGGAATTTCATGGAGGACATCTCATGCCATATCCAGTAGCTGACAGATGATCTGGAGACTCAAGGTATTAACCAGGATATTTCTTTGGAGGGTCGTTACTCGCGTGCTAAAAACCTTCTAATGCGTGCATTATGGGGAGAACATTGTCAACAGGAGGTTTTGCGTTCCTTAATTATCCATTCTAGACACTCCCTGGTCCAATCAAGGCATGCCATTGACACTCTGGCCAGCAATGCCGTGGTAGCCTTTCCAATTGGTAGTCGTTTGGATTCTCTGAGCTCAGCTCTCCCTACTAAGCTTCTCCCTCCTGCGACGAAGGTGGATGAGCGTATGTCTAAGTGTAAGAAGCTCAAGAGGAGAGCTCTCAAGATCTTGCAAGCTCGAAAGTAACTCAACCTAGTCCAAAGCTTCTATTCTGAAAAGGTAAGGTTATTTCGATTCATTTACCGTCCTCCTCCAACAAACCTAAGGACTCTCTTCAAGGAAGTTGTCTGATCATTAATGAACATTCATATGGGGATTTTCATGCGGAAGTGTCTACCAGGAATTCTGGTGGGGAAATTGACACGTCTAAGAAGTCGACAAGGAAAGCCATATGGCTAAATGCACCCTCCTTGTTGAAAGCTATTGTTGCTGACCTCCTAAACCTAAATGATCGTGTGGTAGAACTCCTGGACTTGAATGAAATCTCGAATGCTGAGTAGATTTTCAAGCCATAATTTCTGCGACCTCAGGTGTTTGTCGTCTTATGCTATAGCTATGAACAATATTTATATTTGCATTTATAAGTATATTTCAATATGCCTTAGAGACCCTGTTTTCTCTTCCTTTTTATCTTTCGGCTAGTTTCCCAGTTTTGGGCAGCATTTAAATGGATAGGTTATGATTTTGGGTTGCTGGTTTCCAGTAGCAGGTAGTAATCCAATAGTGTTCTTATGATGGGATATCTAACATGGATTGGCTAGCTCCTCCAGGCCACCTTGTTCAATCTGAATTGTCTCACTATTTTTGAACTATATGCCTTTACTATTAATAGAAGTAGTCTCAATTACAAAAAATAAAAAAGGAATCTTGTAGGCTACGTAGATCTGGAAAATATAGCTATGCACTTATTTTTGTCTAAGCTGGCTCATTCACCTTGATGTGTATGAAAATTTTATCAGAAAACATATATAAAATGTGTAACCCTTGGTTAAACTAAGAGGGGGGGTGAATCAGTTTAATACAGTCATGATCTTGTAAAACTTTCTTTCGCACTTATTTACATCTTCGTTTCATGATCAACTTAATAAACAATGGAACACCAATCTTAATAAGTGAGCATCAGGTATTAAGCATATTAAATACAGAATATCAAGACATAATCATCATGCACATAGACAAAAAATATAAGTGGAAACCCATAAGGGAGAAAAACACATCTTATTATTGTCGTGATACAAAGGCAAGCTCCAACTCCCTCTCACCATTGATTTTTTGTAGGCTCCAACCTACAAGAGGCTACTACCTCAATTCTGCAAGCTACAACTTGCAAGGAAGCTCAAACTCCCATCTATTTTCTATAGGTTACAACCTACAGGAGGCTCCTACCTCAGCCAGCTACAACTCGACATCTATCAAGCTGCAACTTGATATGGAAGCACCAAATTCCTCACTGTACAATAAAATCATATGCTGATTTACCTGGATATCAGCTCTATTTTTCTCCTTCTTTTTGCTACTATCCTTCTAGCCTTCAAATTTTCTTTATATCATCTCTGGATCTTCACAACTCCTCTCTCTGCTCCTTCTTCTTACACTTTCTCACTCCTTTCTCCATTCTTTCACCACTTATGCATATGCTGGTAACATTATTTATAGAGATCACCTCATAATTGTTTGCATTCCACATGGAATTTGAAATGAACAGATATGACTCCTTGCCTTCCCCCTTCTCATTTTCTTGTCCAACACATTTAGAATAATATAACAAAATGTATACACTTGTTTATTACAGTGGGGTTTTGATTTTCCTATGGAGACTTGCCTTTGCATCACATATAATAAAAATAATTAATTCATTTACATTTACAGTTACAACAAATATATTTCACCCAAGCCTTTATTCTCTTTGCTCGTTGTGCATTTGTCTTCTCTGCTGATGTCAGAGTCGTTTCAGTTTCTGCTATTACATTCAACATAGTTCTGCATAACTGTCATTTTGGCCTAACTCGACCCAGCTATTGTGTTTCCAGTAGTGCCACTATATTCTCCTTTTTCCCGACTCTGCCTCTTTTTCTCGTGCCCACAACGTTCAACCTTAACCGCTCTTCTAAACACTCGATTCTGCCCTTTTCTCTGTGTCGGGTCCTTACCCAAGCCTTTCTACCTGCGTTCATACTTTCCTTTTTATTTTATGTTATAATCCTCCTTTTCTCTCCAAAATAATTTACAAAGGAAGACCACATATTTATGGACTTGAAAAGACCCTTAGGTTTTGGCTTTGATCTTCATCGCATCTTCTCTCTTTATCTCACTTTGATGATTCAGATATCCCATGTACCTTCATCCATCTGATCTGTCGATATGCGATATGCGAAGGGTCCCACCAGGATGTATCTCAACATTTTGACTATTTATCTTTTTCTTCGTTTCTCTGTTTCTCTTTCATCTTCCCGATGCGATTTCTCAAAGGGAAACCTTATACCTTCGTAAATTTTTCGTTTCCACCAATCTTGCACATTTATCAATGCCCAAATTAGCACTTCTAATCTACATCGTAGATCTCTACTCCATGATCCAACAGTTATCGCTTCATCTCACTTCGACGTTCCAACGTGATTCTTGAGTGCTTATCCTCTTGAGCTTGTGAATTGCGATATCCGATTGGGTCCCACAGCTAGACTTCAATTCCTTTAGATTTTAGCTTTGAACTATATCGCGTCCGCTTTCTATCGCATTTCGGTATTGCAAACTTGTTTGCTATATGCCTCCTTTTCTTTCCGATGTGATTTACAAAGGGAAATCACATACACCTGGACTTGAAATCTCTTAAATAATAGTTCTGAGCTGCATCGCATCTGGCCCCTTTATCATACTTCGACATTTATGAGAGCTATCTCTTCTGAGCTTTGTGATCTGTGATATGCGATGAACTTCGCATCGCCACTTCGCATCGCATTGCCACTTCGTGGTATATAATGAACTTCACATCACTGATGTGCGATATTGTGGTGTGCCACCACGTGTCGCTTCGCATCTCCACATCGCATTGCAATATCGCATCGTATTGCTCTTGCTTCCGATTTATGATCTGATTTCCACTGATGCGATCATCACCATTGATCTGTCCAGATCTACGGTACTCATTGCTACTGGCACTTCCGATTAATACTCAAGTGCTAACATAATATCATCTCTGCTTATGACTCTCAACTCTATGGTTTAAACCCCAAATAAACCATATAAATATTTATGAGCCCACAAATTTATTTCAATGTACCTCTTACACTGTCAATCTAATCGCTCATATATCTGACGATTATCACATAACAACGATACATGACCTTTGATTTTTCAATCTCACATGAAATAGCCGGTTTTGTGTTGCTATGTGTCAACTCCTTAATGCTATCGCGTTCATTTCAACTTTTACCACTTACCACTCTAAAGCTGCGTGAAAATCCATTTGCTGGTTTTTGAAACTGTCTTCACTGTTCCATCTTTGCTATTGATTCATGGTTCCATACTCCATTGACCAAGGTTTCTCTCCCTTATCCTTTCCAAATTTTTGGTTTCATTATAACTCTGTGACACTGGTACCTCCACACTACTCCTCCTGAGCTTTTTCTTTATTCTAAGTGCGTTGATCACTCATGAGCTTGTTTTGCTGCCTTTGCTCCTTTTCTTCCTTAGCTGCTTCTCTATTGCCTCTGCTTCTTTCTGTTGCCTCTCTACATTCATTGTTTCTCTTCTTTTGTTGTTCCTCTACCTCTCTTTTATGCTTTCTTACTGCATTATTGCTTGATCTTCTCCTTTGCCTTATTGCTGGTTCTTCTCTACTCCTTTTCCTTAGTGATAGTTCAGGTGCTGCTCCTTTGTGCTCCTTTGCCATCAATGACAATATTTCCAATGGTCTCCCCCTTTGGCATTGATGGAAACACATCCACCAATACTCCCATACTTCCTTTAGGACTTCCTCCCCCTTTCATTCTGAGAAGTATCTTGTCTTTCTTCCTCTACCTACTTTACAGAAGAGCCTTTCTTATTTTTCTTGCTTTTCCTCCCCCTTTGACATCAATGGAAAAGGGTTGCACTTTTCCCAGTGTGGTTTCTATCTTTTCATAATAATCTGATCTTGAGGACCTGTTCCATGCATTTCTCCATTGCTCTAGCTCTTTTGTGACAATTTTATTGACTGCTCTCCCCCTGGAATGATGCTTTCTTGACTGATACAGACTATCACTTGAATTCTGTTCCGATCCCATTCTTTGTATGTAGTCTTTATATATATATATATATATATAGGAATTTATAATCATATCAGAGAGTAACATCTGCAGACACTACCCCTAGTTTGTCTCTTAGATATTCAAATGGTTCTTTAGCAAGAGGTTTTGTGAATATGTCTGATGTTTGTTCCTTAGTTGGTACATATTCCAACTTCACTAATTTTTGTGCTACTTGTTCTCTAAGGAAGTGGTACTTTATTGGGATGTGCTTTGTTTTTCAATGAAGTAAAATATTTTTTGATATACTTATTGCACTTTTATTGTCACATTTGATAGAAATGGGTTAATCAATGCTTACCTTCATGTCTTGGAGAGTTTGTTTCATCCACATTACTTGTTTGCAACATGCTGCTCCTACTATGTATTATTTTTCTATTGTAGATAGAGAGACAAAAGTTTGCTTCTTGATTAGCCATGCCACCAGAATTTTTCCCAAATAAAATGCACCTCCACTTATGCTTTTCCTGTCATCCACACAACTGGCCCAATCTACATCTGTGTATGCTGTCAATGTGAAGATTTTTCCTTTTGGATACCATTGGCTATAATGTGAAGTTCTTTGTAGATATCTAAATATTCTCTTGATTGCAAGTAAATGATTTTGTTTTGGTGCTACTTGATATCTTGCCACAAGTCCTACTGCCAACATAATGTCTGGTCTAGAAGCAGTTAGATATAGAATACTTCCTATCATGGATCTGTAAAGTTTTTTATCTACATATGTTGATCCATCATTAGCAAATATTTTTCATCCAGTGATCATGGGAGTTGACACAGGTTGCAGACTTCCATTTGAAACCTTTTCAACATTTCGCTTAAGTATTTTTCTTGCGAAATGAATATTCCTGTGTTCTTTTGTTGAATTTGAAGTCCTAAATAGAAGGTGAGCTCTCCAATCATTGACATCTCAAACTCTGATTTCATTTCTTCAACAAAACCTTTTGCTAACTCATCTTTGTTGCTTCCAAACATGATGTCATCTACATAGACTACTACAATTAAGAGTTCATTTTCATTAGCTTTTATGTACAAATTTCTGTCTACTCCTCCTTTCTTGAACCCTTGTTTTTGCAAGTATTTGTCCAGCCTTGAATACCATGCACGAGGAGCTTGTTTCAGACCATATAAGGCTTTCTTTAATCTGCACACATAGTCATGTTTATTTGTTAATGAGAATCCTTCAGGTTGTTCCATGTAGACTTCTTCCTCTAGATCTCCATTCAGGAAGGCAGACTTCACATCCATTTGATATACCTTGAAATCATGATAGCATGCAAAGGCCAAAAACATTCTGATTGCTTCCATTCTGGCTACAAGGGCAAAGGTTTCATCATAATCAAGACCTTCGATTTGAGAGTATCCCTTGCATACAAGTCTGGCTTTATTTCTGATTACCTGACCTTGTTCATTCATCTTATTCTTGAATATCCATTTTGTGCCAATGACATTTTTCCCAGTGGGTCTTGGAATTAATTCCCAGGTATTGTTCTTCTCAATTTGGTCTAGTTCTTCATTCATAGCATTTACCTAGTTTTTTTCTTTGCTGGCTTCTTCGAACTTCTTTGGCTCTATTTGAGATAGCATGGCTAGGTATACTTCTTCTATCTATTCAGCAAGTTGTCTTCTTGTCTGGACTCCCACACTCTTGTCCCCAATGATTTCATCTTCTAGATGGTTCTTTTGAGTGTATCTTGAGGGACCTTTTGAGTTTAATTTAGTATCTTCTGTTGTCTTGCTATGTTCATCATTATCTTAGGTCTTAGCCTCATGATCATCTATAGGATTGGCATAGCTTGTGTTTCTTGTTCTGTTTGGTAGATCTTCGTCAACTCTTACATCAATGCTTTCCACAATTTTGTGCAGTCTTTTGTTGTAACACCTGTAACCCTTACTCTTGGATTCATATCCTAAAAATATTCCTTCATCAACTCTTGCATCAAACTTTCCCAGTTTTTCATCATTATTTTTTATGAAACACTTGCTTCCAAAGACTCTAAAGTGCTTGATTGATGCTGGTTTACCATGCCATAATTCATAAGGAGTCTTATCACAATTTGGTCTTAGATGAGCTTTGTTGAGAATGTGAAAAACTGTGTGTACTGCTTCTGCCCAGTAGGTTTGGGGAATGTTACTTTCTTGCATCATAGCTCTGGCAATCTGTTGTACTAACCTGTTTTGCCTCTCTGCCACTCCATTCTGTTGAGGTGTACCTGCAATTGTAAACTATTGTTTTATCCCATGCTCATTGCATAGGTCTGCAAAATCATAGTCTGTGAATTCACCTCCTCTGTCTGATCTGATGCACTTTAGCTTGCATCCTGTTTGATTTTCTGCCAATGCCTTGAATATCTTGAATTTCTCAAGTGCTTCAGATTTATATTTGAGAAATGCTACCCACGTCATTCTGGAAAAATCATCTATTATCAACATGAAATAAGATTCTTCACTTGGTGCTTTAGTTCTTGAAGGTCCACATAGGTCCATGTGTACAAGCTGGAGAGGCCGACTTGTAGAAAGTATCTCTTTGGTCTTGAAAGATATGCAGGTCTGCTTGCCCAGTTGGCAGGATTTACATATGGTATTTGAAGGCTTCTTTATTGCTGGCATATCTCTAACTACATTCTTCTTGCTCAGACTAATGATGTGGTCAAAGTTTAGGTGTCTCAGTCTTCTATGCCATAACCATGATTCATCAAGTTTTCTTATGTGGCATGCTTCATTCTCTTCTTCCACTATATAGACATTACTTTATGTTCTAACACCTTTGATCAAGGTCTTTCCTGTGGTGCTTGATCTTACCTCACAATCTTGGTCACTGAAAAGGACCTCACAGCCTTTATCACACATTTGACTGATGCTTAGCAGATTGGCTTTTAGCCCATCCAAAAATAGTACATCTTGAGCTTTTCCTCTTCCATTATTCAGACTGATTGAGCCTTTTCCTTTTATTTTTCCTGCTTTATCATTGCCGAATGTTACATTCCCAAATTTATTTTCATCAAAGGTTACAAACTTGTTTTGATCATCAGTCATATGCTTTGAACATCCACTATCCAAATACCATTGGCTTTTCTGATCTTGGGCTATTAGAGCCAAGTCACACTTATTCAACTTCTTTTTCCACTACAGGCAGCTATTTGTTTGGCACCTTTTCTGAGAATATGGACCACATTCTTTGAGAGGAAATTTGGAAGACATGTGTCCGATTTGATGGCATACAAAGCATTTGATTATATTTTTAAATGGATTATGTGTACGAGTGAACTCTCCATTGTTCATAAATTTCCTTGGGGTTTTAAGCATCAGTCTTTGTCCATATGTTCTACACTCCATGGCTTTATGGCCGAACCCCTTACAACAAAAACAATACCCGTGGAAACGATTAGTGTACCTGGTGTAGGGTTGTCCTCTCCATTTGTTTGCTTGAGGTAGTCTTTTCAATTTCTGCATCTTTTTCTGGTTGAAATCGATTATCTTTGTTTGACAGTATGCAGCAATATGTCCCATTTTGTGACAGGCAAAACAAGTGACATTTCTCATAGGAGGAAAGAATTTCATTTGAGATCTTTTGAACTTGTTCAATTGATCTTTAGGAACAATTTAGCTTTTTGCAAGTGCTTGCTTCTTTCTCTCATTCTTTATCTCTTGATGTCGTTGCTTGTTTATGTTTGTTTCATCACACATCAAGTTCTTGTTGGATTATGCTTTTGTGGTTCCTTTTTGAGTTGTTTCATTATCCTTTACAGCTTTTACAAAAATGATATTCTTGTTATCTTCTACCTTGGACTTACTGGTTTCTCCTTCATATCCTATCCCAACCTTTATGAGAGGATACCTTTGAGCATTTAGAATCTTATCCAACTATTCAGTGCTTGTCATTCGAGGAGTGTTCATTGACAATTCCCTTTGGGTGTTTTCTAGTTTCTTTCTCAGGCATACCACTTCTTCTTCCAATTTATCTTGCTCCTGATGTTTATCTTTAATTTTCTTTAGCAGAATGTCTTCCACCTTCTTATCTTATTCAAGTTCTACTTTCAATTGAATGGAGTCTTCTGAATTTGGTATCTCTTTTACATATTTGAGAAGAATTTCTTTCGAAAGCTGTTGTTGCCGACCTCTCAAACCTGAATGCTTCTGTGGTAGAACTCCTGAACTTGAATGAAATCTCAAATGCTGAGCATATTTTCAAGCCATAAGTTCTGTGACCTCAGGTGTTTGTCATCATATGCTATAGCTATGAAAAATATTTATATTTTTGTTTATAAGGATATTTCAATATGCCTTAGAGACCCTGTTTTCTCTTCCTTTTTGTCTTTCGGCTAGTTTCCTAGTTTTGGGCAGCATTTAAATCGATAGGTTATGATTTTGGGTTGTTGGTTTCCTGTAGCGGGCAGCAATCCAACAATTTTATTATTATGGGATATCGAACATGGATTAGCTAGTTCCTCCAGGCCACCCTGTTCGATCTGTTAGCCCCCTATGAATTTTTTGGCAAGCAAATAGGGGTCTAAAATGTTGGTTGAGCCTTCAGGGAATGCATTTCCTCTGAAAACACATCATCCTTGAAGCCTCCTTGTGCCTTTATCCTTTGCTAAATCCTCATTGCTATTTCCATGAGAAAATCCTCTCTATTGTGAAGAAGAATGCCCAAAAGGCCTCCTTTTCCCTCTAATTTCATTCCCTCTAAGCCTTTGTTTTCATCATTCTTCTTCCCCTTATAAATTCCCCACTTACCCTTTAAATCATCACAAATCCCCTTTTAAGCCTTTTAAATTACCTTTGTTTGGCTTAAAACCCCCTATTCCCTTTACCGAATCCCTTTCCTGGCCTTAAAAAGCATTAAAATTGGGCCAAAATCACTCTTTTCCATATATGCAGGCTTAGCCCCTTTCGGCCAGCCCCTTAACCACTTCCCCTCCATAAAGCCCAGTGCTAAGACCAAGCGCTAAGTCAAAGGGCGCTAATCAGAATCAGAAGATGTTCGGTGGCGCATTTTCTTTATCGAGATCAAAATCCCCGATGCGATGGTCTTGTGTTCTATAGACCACGAGCGTGTTTTGAGCCGTCGATCTTTACAAGATCCGATGGTTGGCGCTCATTCTGGATTGCGCCCATCTCTTCTTCCTATTTACCTCCCCGATGGAGTATCAACCATCGATCTCCCCGCCAGGTCCAACGGCTATCGCTACATCGCGATATCGCCAATCAGGAGTTCATAAAGGTGTCACCCTCTATCATCCCCGATTGTGATCCCCCGATTGAATCTGAGCTGTCCATCCTGTGTGATCCAACAGTTCATATCTCATCACTCCTTTCTCGTTACCCTACCTTTCTTCCCTTCCGACTGGATCTCCGTCGTTGATCCTCTTCGCGATCCAATGGTTGGCGTTGAATCACTCCATCGCCATTGGAACTTTAAAGTGTGTCACCCCTTGTTTCCCCCGATTGCGATCTCCCGATGCAATCGCAACCGTCCATCTAAGCCGATCAACGGTCCACATCACATCGCGCTTTTCATCTACCTTTCTTCATTGGAGCCTCTGTTAACCTCATCTTTTAACCTTCGCCATCGATCTCCTCCTGAGATCAACGGTCCAAAGCTAATCTCCCTCCGCCCATGACCGGGTCCCACATCAAGCCTCGTTTCATGGTATTTTCATAAATTTCTTTGTAAATTTCCCAAACCTTAAGACTTTGGGTTTTACGCTAATGCATTATTTCTCCACTTCCACCACATTTTTCACCATTCCTCCACAGTTGTGCCACCACTCCACAGGCCTCCGCAGCATTTCTCCACCACTACCCAGGTTTTGTGACAGGTTTATTTTATTGTGCAGAGATCACAGAGAGGCCATTGCAGCCGCGGCCAATGTAACAGCAGTAGTGATTTAAAGATTGATTAAAGCCCGAAATTAAAGATTAAATGCTTTAATCCTTATTCAAAAGGAAAGGATGCAGTTTGAAGACCAAATGCACATGAAACAAGTCATATCTGTGTTTAATGTCAGCAGAGCACTGTTCTCCAGAAGGACTGCCTTTCAGCATTCTCCATACCTCCTCGAGCCCTTAAAAGTTACTGCGCTGACAAGAGCTTCTTAAAGACTGTCAGGACCACAGTTATGAGGTATGGGGAGACCTGCAGACCTTTTCTGCCCATGTCACTTATTTCAGAAGGCTACCACAGATTACCATCAGTCGGATTTCTTCAGAAGAACATACTTGAAGTTATTAACGAGACTTCTGGACCATACTTCAGAGTACACGCAGTTAATGAAGAGCCATTTTGCGGAATGGGCATTCGAACTTCCTCTCCTCTTTCATAATGAAACAATTAAGTTTACATATACTCCTGTTATTATTTTCTCCTATAAGAATCCTGAAGAACATATTGTAAAGGGTTGGATTGTGTTATTGTTGTTGTAGTCATAGGGATTCATTCAACTATTAGAATAGTTTTTGGGAGAAATAGTAGAGTAGTTTGTAATGTAGTAGGCTGGGAGGAGAAAGTTTGGACTGTGATCAGCCATTGAGCTCAGTGTATGTGACTGGTTTTGCATCAATTAATCAAGAAAATTTCACAGGATCCTGGTCTATTACTACGGGTGATGTTTCTCTCTTTGTATCGTTTATTTACATTTTTCATGCTGTTCATCGGTCTTCTGGTACGCACCAGAAATATAGCACAGGATATACCCTCGCATGGTACCCTGTGTTTCTGCTCTCCCTACCTTCGATGTTTTCTGCTGATTATGAATCTAAGGGTAAATTCATGTAATTTAACCAGTGTAGTAGCTGTTTTCACTGCTAGCTGATGTGTGAATTCAAAGTTTGCTGCTTGGATGTTTCTTGTTGGTGTCAAAGCAGGGAAGGTTAAAATTCCTTCTCTGATCTATAGACTCTAGCTTTGTGTCAAATCTTGTCTCTGTTTTTCCCTTGGAGCATGCTAAAGCAGACCTGGAGTTAAATGACCTCTGGTCCGATCTATAAGATGCCCCCTTGTGACTTCATTGAAAGCTGCCTTTGTGTATGTCCAAGTAGGTCTGGAGTTAAATGACCTCTGACCTGATCTATAGGCAGAAATTGGGTTTCTTTCCTTCTTTCACCTTCTTTCCTTATTGTTCCATTCCACCATCTATCTAAGAAGATCCTTTAGTATAGATGACTTGCCCTCTGAAAGTCTTGGTTAGTTGTTTGCATGTAATTACCTTTCATGACTCCATAGCCCAATGGATGGCATAGCCTTGACCCATCCTCTTTTGCCGAAACATCCTACTGGTCTGCTCCTTTACTTTCCATCACCTTCTTAGTCTATGATCTCATGACTTAGCCTAGCAACCAACCAACCAAATCATTTTAAACCCCTCGTGCTTCATACCTAGCCTACTATCTCATTCTGAGCTTTCAAAGATATATCATTCTTTGCATTTGTAGAGAGATCCCTCTTTGGACCCAGGAGGGCTAGATCCTAGGGCCCCAAAGTGGTTATGATGTTGTCTCATCTTTTGGTCTTGCCGATCTGGCCAAAACATGGGAACCCCAACATAATGGTGACTCCGCTGGGGAAAAAATATGAGAGTTCATAACTGCTAACATTGGTCTGTGTCCCATTGTCGTCATCAACATAATGGTGAATCTGCTGGGGATAAAGACCACTTAGCCTATATTTTCTTTTAATTACTGATGGTGGACAACAACCTGCTCCAAACAGTCAAATTCATCCACCTGGAAACTCCACACTCCATAACTCCTAGAAGACAAAATGACTCCACTGGTAGAAGACTCTGAACTGGTTGAGAAGATGTAGTGACCTTATTTGCATAAACATGGATCCAGACATGGACAGAGATGCAAAGATAGATGATTTGTGCAACCAATTAAATGGAATAGCAGACATGTTTGGTAAAGTGATGGAAATGCATATGGCTAATCTAAATGCAAATGTTGATGATTTATAATAGCCCATGAATTTTCCATAGAAAGGGCCAACTCCAGACCTAGACGATGAGCAAGACAGTTATGATGATCTTGGTCTGGAGTTTGCTCTTGCTCGGGAAAATATTCAAGATGAGGCTCAAGAATATATCCAGCCTCAAGATCAGTTCGTACAAGAAGCAGAGGACTGTTGTTCTTATGTCTGTGTTAAAAAAGAAATCCATCCATTGACAAAAGAGGAGATGGATCGAATATCAAACATGTAGTCCACCTCTGTAGCCTTCTACAAAACTGATGCAGATCTAAAAAACTCCTCTGAGGATCAAGACAAAGAAAGACCTGCTGAGAATCTGACAGGTTTGATTGGTGACATTGCTTACGATTATGACTTTCCTAGTTATGATCTATTTGATGATGATTGTTTCCAGAGAGAAGATGAGTTCACAGAACTATCATCAGTAGACCCATGGGAGGAAATTCAGGACCAACAACTCCAGAGAAGCAGTGAACCCATTTAGCCTATCTATGACACTGACGGTGAAAGTTACGAAAGCATCAATGATGAGTGTCATGAGATCAGAGATCAGCAGTATATCCTTTCAAAAGATGAGGAGGAAAGCAAAGAAGAGATTCTTGATCATGAAGAAATCAAGGGGCATTCTATTGAAAAAGAGGAAGCAATGGAACACAACCCTGCTCAAGAATACATGAATCTTTTCACGGAGCTCAGCCTAGTAGAGCAGAATATATTAGAGCTCCAAGAGGACTCAGCTGCAATATACGATGAGTCCTCCAGTTCAGAAGATGAAGGAGACACTCTACCCCAATAGAGTCTTTTTCTCAACCCAATGGCAGAAGAAGAAATCCTGGTTGAAGCCTGCCTACCAAATATTCATAACCAGGTATCATATCATGATCCTTATGTACATTTCCTGCAAACATTTGAAGAAGGATCAAAGGTCTTTTTGAGCAGCATGTTGCAGACAGTGAGAAAAGTTTTAAAGGTTGTTGTTGAGGAACCAAAAGAATGGGAGTGGCCCTGCCTATCTAGCCTGCTCAAGGAGATGAGTAGGAAAGACCAATCATGGGGTCACTTGATGGACTGGTTGCATTGGAAGACAATGTTTGTTAGCTAGACTTGTAAATAGTACATGTTAGAGTAGGGTAGGTAGGAAAAGCTCAATAAAGCTTAGTCTGTGAGCATTTAGTCAGTGGTTTTGGATTTTTGCAGAGTTTTTAGTCCATGAGCAGGTTTTTCTTTATGCCATCGTCCACAACAAGTCAGTCATTCTAATCCTGGATTGGTTGTTTTTCAATTTCTGTCTTAGAATGTAGAGAAGAAATCTACTAGACAGTTTAATCCTAGCAGATATTAGATTAGGTAGAGAAGCTATGAGGCCAACAGTTTAATATGGTCTCATGGAGTAATAAGGGTAGCAGTAGAATAGGTTTCTTTTTCTGTTTGAAAAAATTGATGATGTAAAGGGTCTGCTAGTCCAAATGCACCCAGAAGAAAAAATGTTAGGACTATAGTATGGGTAGGTAGTTGTTTGTGAGAATATTTCTGCTAATATGATGTCTTCATGATTTGTGGTAGCTGATCCAAGAAAGAAAAGGGATGGGTCAAGTACCAGGCATCTGGTCTACACCAAAGATCACTCTCTGAATTCTTGAATCCTTCAAGAAGAAGCCATCCCCATGTGGAGCCACTCTTAGCCCCCTATGAATTTTTTGGCAAGAAAACAGTGGGCTAAAATGTTGGTTGAGCCTTCAAGGAATGCATTTCCTCTGAAAATGCATCATCCTTGAAGCCTCCTTGTGCCTTTATCCTTTGCTAAATCCTCACTGCTATTTCCATGAGAAAAGCCTCTCTATTGTGAAGAAGAATGCCCAAAAGGCCTCCTTTTCCCTCTTATTTCATTCCCTCTTAGCCTCTATTTTCATCATTCTTCTTCCCCTTCTAAATTCCCCACTTACCCTTTAAATCATCCCAAATCCCCTTTTAAGCCTTTTAAATTACCTTTGTTCGGCTTAAAACCCCCTATTCCCTTTACCGAATCCCTTTCCTGGCCTTAAAGATCATTAAAATTGGGCGAAAATCACTCTTTTCCATATATGCAGGCTTATCCCCTTTCGGCCAGCCCCTTAACCACTTCCCCTCCATAAAGCCCAATGCTAAGACCAAGCGCTAAGTCAAAGGGCGCTAATCGAAATCAGAAGATGTTCGGTGGTGCATTTTCTTTGTCGAGATAAAAATCCCCGATGCAATGGTATTGTGTTCTATAGACTGCAGGCGTGTTCTGAGCCGTCGATATTTAGAAGATCCGACAGTCACCGCCCATTCCACATCGTGCCCATTGCTTCTTCCTATTTACCTCCCTGATGCAATCACAACCGTCCATCTAAGCCGATCAATGGTCCAGATCGCATCATGCTTTTCATCCACCTTCCTTCATAGGAGCCTCTGTTATCCTCATATTTTAACCTCCACCGTCGATCTCCTCCTGAGATCGATGGTCCAAAGCTAATCGCCCTTCGCCCATGACCGGGTCCCACATCAAGCCTCATTTCATGATATTTTCAAAAATTTATTTGTAAATTGCACAAAGTTTAAGACTTTGGGTTTTACACTAATGCATTATTTCTCCACTTCCACCGCATTTTTCACCATTCCTCCATAGTTGCGCCACCACTCCATGAACCTCCGTAGCATTTCTCCACCATTGCTCGGGTTTTGTGACATGTTTATTTTATTGTATAGAGATCACATAGAGGCCATTGCAGCCACGGCCAGTGTAACAACAACAGTGATTTAAAGATTGATTAAAGCTCGAAATTAAAGATTAAACGCTTTAATCCTTATTCAAAAGGAAAGGACGCAGTTTGAAGGCCAAATGCACATGAAACAAGCCATATCTGTGTTTAATGTCAGTAGAGCACTGTTCTCTAGAAGGACTACCTTTCAGCATTCTTCATACCTCCTTGAGCCCTTAAAAGTTACTGCGCTGACAAGAGCTTCTTAAAGACTGTCAGGACCACAGTTATGAGGTATGGGGAGACCTACAGACCTTTTCTGCCCATGTCACTTATTTCAGAAGGCTACCACAGAGTACCATCAGTCGGATTTCTTCAAAAGAACATACTTGAAGTTATTAACGAGACTTTTGGACCATACTTCAAAGTACCTGTAGTTAATGAAGAGCCATTTTGCGGAATGGGCATTCAACCTTCCTCTCCTCTGTCATAATGAAACAATTAAGTTTACATCTACTCCTGTTATTCTTTTCTCCTATAAGAATCCTGAAGAACATATTGTAAAGGGTTGGATTGTGTTATTGCTGTTGTAGTCGTAGGGATTCATTCGACTATTAGAACTATTGTTGGGAGAAATAGCAGAGTAGTTTGTAATGTAGTAGGCTGGGAGGAGAAAGTTTGGACTGTGATCAGCCATTGAGTTCAGTGTATGTGACTGGTTTTGCATCAATTAATCAAGAAAATTTCACAGGATTCTGGTCTATTACTACGGGTGATGTTTCTCTCTTTGTATCGTTTATTTACATTTTTCATCATGTTCATCAGTCTTCTGGTACGCATTAGAAATATAGCACAGGATATACCCTCGCATGGTACCTTATGTTTCTTCTCTCCCTACCTTCGATGTTTTCTGTTGATTGTGAATCTAAGGTTAAATTCATGTAATTTAACCAGTGTGGTAGCCATTTTCACTGCTAGCTGATGTGTGAATTCAGAGTTTGCTACTGTTAGCCCCCCCTATGAAATTATTGACAAGCAAGCTGGGGGGCTATGTCATTTTGGAGACCTTCAAGGAATGCATCTCCTTTGAAGACACATCATCCTTGAGGTCTCTATGTGCTTTGCCTTATACAAATCCCCTCTACTGTTTCCCTAGCCCAAAGCCTTCATTTTCCCCTTGTACCCATGCAAAATGTCCCTTTTCCCTTTTTTCTCCTTCTGTCAAAGTGTTATGATCCCCCTCTATTTTCCCTATTAACCCCCCTAAATCCCCTTTAAATTCTTCCCTTACCGTTTGTTAGCCATTATTTCCCTCTTTCCCTTTATCGCTCCCCAACCATACCCCTTAGAACCTTATAATAAACAAGGTTAACGTTTATTATAAAGTCCCGCTCTCTATAACCACTTCCCCACCACGCATGGCATAAAACTTTATTATAAAGTTTTACATATATATATATATATAACCCGCCACTGCTTACATCGCAAATCGCATAATCACAATTTCGCATGTTCGTTGTTTATGTTCGATCGATCCATCGCAAATATTTGCGGTGCGATTTGATCGTGTCGCAAATATTTGCGATACGATCACCGATCGAAAATCCGCTCGTCGCAAGTTCCCGCATCGCACATTGCCTCGATCGCATATCGCTCCATCGCATTTTCCTTCCCATCGCACTTTCTCCGATTGTGATCAGTCTCACTAGACCCACCGTACCATGTCTCCGCCATTCATATGATTAAGGGTTTTTCCTTTTATTAAACCCAATTTTTGGTTTCATTTCATGTCACAAAGGCCATGCACCCCATCGCATCGCAAACCTTTTGATTTCCATTCCGCTCCACTCCACCTCCCTTTATGCGATTTGTGATTGCGATGTGTACCTTGGGTCCCACCTCACACCCACTCCTATCCCTGTTCCCTCCACGTGCACCCTCCGTACTTACTCCCATTCCATTGCATGTAATTTTTTCATTTTGTGTTTTTCAACGTTTTTCCCGTCCGTTTTCGCTCTGCAGACTGCCACCTCCACCAGAGCAGATCTCCATTGTTCCTCCGCACTTTTTTTCCACATGTCACTGATCATACGAACATTCTCCTCCTCCACCTCATTCACCACTGCGTCCATGATTTTCTTAACAGTTCGTGTATTTTGCAGGGTTATCGGTGGTTAATGGCCACCATGGTGCACAATATCCGTCACAGTGGCAGAGAAATCGAACATGATCATCTTCAGCGGCTGGAATATATGAAAAATGACCCAAGAAGATGAACACAGGACATGCATTAAAGAGAATAGGGTTTAAACTTTGCAAAAATCTCCCTGCGCCATTAAAGCCCAAGCTAACCTGTTAGAAGCAGAAATGGAACGGTAAAGTGTTTCAGTACAAAGAAAAGGGATTAAGGCACTCTAATGAGGATCCTGAGCCTTAAATCAGTGGTTAGAAGGCAAAGCACTAGTTGAAGACCCCGAGGATCGATCAAAAGGTCCTGAGCACAAGAAAAAGGTAACATCAGGGTTTTTTCGTCAGTAGAATGTTTTTCTTCATCAAGTATAGGTCGTCCATACAATTTTTATTATGCACCATGTCCCTGAAGGAACTTCCACCCTGACAGCATTCTAAAACCATAAGAGCATTTATATGACATATCTCTTAGTAGTTCATTTCATTATTGTTCGAAGCTCTAGGAGTACCACAGCCGAAACATGTCAAACTCATATATGAAGAAAATCACTCCTACATGAAGAGGTGACAAAAATTAACTACACAACATTTAAACAGAATGGGTCTCGGCCCTGCATTCATTGTTGTGTTTAATATTACATTAAGTGTCCACCTACCTTCTCAGTCGATATTTTGTTCATCCTTGCTATAAAGCACAAAAAGAAAGTTGTTGTTGGTTGTTGATGAGATATCAGGGAAGCACAAGAATTTTCCCTTTTGAGACAAGTTCTTTGTGTAATATTGTAAGATAGGCTGAGATTAGATGTATTCAGACTGAATGTTCAAGCTATGGGCTATGATGTACCTGATTGGTGTTATTTTTAATATGACAATAATGTTTCTTTGGATCCTGATCTAAAGAAGCTGGTAATGTTTTCCTTTCTCTATATTTGTGGTTGACTTGCTTTCATTTCATCACGTTTCATCTGGCTCACATCAGAAGTTTGGTATAAGATTTACCCTTGATAGGTACCTTATGTTGCTGCTCTCCCAGCCCTTTATGTTTTCTGCTTACATGTGTATCTAAATATTGATTTCAATTGATTTAACCAGTGTAGTGGATGTTATTGCCTTCTCTCTGATGTATGAATTAATGAAATTAGTGTTTAGATGTTCTTACTAGGATCTAGTTGAATGTGTTGAGAATACTGGGGGGTCTAGAACCTTTTCACTGCCTCTCTAGGATCTTTCCATTCCATTAGGCCTTTCTAAGATCCCCTATCCTACCCCTAATTATATCCAAGCAGGCCTGGAGTTAAATGACCTCTGGCCTAATCTATAGATAGAGTTGGCCAGTTCCCCTCTATCCTTGTTCAGTCCTTAATGTTCCATTTCGCCAATAATCCTATAAAATCCAAATGCTCTAGATGACTAGCCCAACTGAAAGCTTGCACATTGATTTCAAATAAATCCTTTCTTGACTCCATAGCCCAATGGCCTTGATGTTCCCTGAGTTATCTGTTTTAGCCTAATTCCCTCTATGCTCATCCTTGTCTTATATTGGACCTTCCTTTCCTGATTCCCAACAACCAAACACAAACAATCAAATAAACAAACCTTGTGCATATAACTAGCCTAAAATCTGACCCTGAGCCCTCAAAGACATACACTTTGACTCATATAGAGAGATCCCTCTTTGGACCTAGGAGGGCTAGATCCTAAGGTCTGAAATTGGTTTGATGTTGTCTTATATTTTGGTATTTCCAAATCTGCCAAAATATAGGAACCCAAACATAATGGCGACTCCACTGGGGAACTAGACCAAAAGCTTGATTTGGTAAATCACTGTGGTGGAAAGTAAGTTGTAAATCATCCACCTGGCGACTCCACAATTCCTGAATGATAAGAAGACTCCATAGGTGATCAGCAGACCACTGATTATCTGTGTTTTCACATAAGACTCTACTGGGAGACCAGTTGCATTACAACATCAGCCTCGCCAATGGAAGACTCTAAGTTTAGTCCCCTTGAAGAGTTTCATTGTGGAATATTAGATATACTGGCTAAACTCAGAAGCGAAGACCTTCCAAAGGCTTTCTGTTCCAGCTCAAGATTCAATGATCAACCTGAGCTGAAGGAAGTCTTTTTAGAAGTACTGGCGGAGAGATATGAAGCTGAGATCGAAATTTTGAGAACACAAGAGATATCATATGAGTTCAGAAACCCGAGAGCATTCTTGGAAAGTCTCCCGCCCCCTAAAAATGAAGTAATTCCACTGCTGGTCAATATAAAAGAAGAAGGTGATCCGGTTCTCAAGAACCGCTTTGAGAATGTAGTGGAAAATTCAATAGTCGAAGCTGCCCAGGACGAAGACAGCCTACTAGTCATGGCAGGCCAAAAAGTAGAATGTGTATATCATGTGTTTGTTGATCCCGTGGCAGAATACATGGAGGCCCCAATTTGCTCAATTACTCCAGCACAGATCCTTAACGCGAGCCAGATTCACCAGGAGTGGTCACTACTGATGGTGACCTCAGTTTGGAAGAACCACACGCAGAACACCCTATGGTTATCTCTGACAGGCAGCCATTGCTCTTGACATGATTCATGATTTCTACATGGCTTTTTGGGCACCCATTCCTACAGACTTGGACAAATTCACTTAAAAACAGTGGAAAATCCTCCATACGCGACTATGCCCGTGTTTTTCCGCGTGTATACGCGAGTACAGCTAGACTTTTCCGCGTATGCCATTTTAATGATTAAAAAATATATAAAAATCACTAATTTCACGCTGGGTTGATGGTTACTCAGGTAGTTCAACCACCCCAGCCCGTGGCCAACTATTTCCAACTGCTGAAACTACTTGGAGGGACTATAAAAAGACCTCATGTGTATGGCCTAAGGGAGAGAGAGAAAGTATTGATATTATACTCTGTTGGTTCCCTATCCAAGTCTGATTCCCTGTGCCTCCTGCACTTTCCCAGTTCAGTACAGGAAACCCTTGTTTCCTTGAGATACACATCCCCTTATATGTTATCTCTCGTGCACCAGTTGGAAGGAGTCTTAGCGAGGCAAGGGCTGGACGGATCCGGACGATGGTCTGCGAAGGCCTTGGAAGGATCAGGTGATCTCTCCTCTTGATTACTTTTGTACGTACTATTTATAATACAGAAGTATCATGCTGTTCCCGAAATAAACATGTTAGTGTATGCTTTAATGTATGAAGAATATTTGTTATACAAGCATTCATTATGATTTATTTAATGTTTTATATGAATCACACTAACATATAGAGTAGAAATATGCTGTACAACTTGTCCTTTGTGCTGGTTTCTTCTTGCATTTTAGGTTAAGGAGGAAGGACGGTTGCAGGGAGTTTGAACTCCACGTGGATCTACTTCAAACGTAGGACCAACGGGTAAACCTCTCATTCTGCTCTATGTAGTTTTTATGAATGTGCATGATCGTGTGGGTCTCTGTTAAGTAGTACGCCCCTGGTCTGTGGAGGTTGAATCCCAACCAACCTCTAGGGTGTTAATTCCCCGAAACAGAACTGGCGACTCCACTGGGGATCACATTTTTGTGATTCTCCTGTTGAGTTGTTTCAGCTGTTTGGTAGGTTGCCAACAGTTTCTTCTGTCTTTTACAGTCCAGTTTGCTTTCTTGCAGTCAGTCTGAAGTCTTGATATCTTTCCCAGGCTTGTACTTTTTGTTTTTCATTATCTTTCTTTGTATACACTTTTTTGTTTGCACACAGTCGCGTATACCCGCGAGTTTGTGTAGAAGGAACCGCGTATACGCGAGTTTCCCTCAACACAGACGCGTATACACGCTTGTTGCATAACTGCAAGGTCGCGTATACCTAGGCTGATTTTGAAATTTTAAGATTCTGGTGTTTTTGGTCTTTTCTGGCTGTGGAGGCCTGTGTCTGCAGAGTCTCTATACTTACTGGAGTGTGACATAAGTGGTTTCAAGTCTTGTTTCTCTTTCGTTTGTCCGAAAACTGATCTTTTTGGCAAAGTGTCCTTGTTGGTGCTAGCACTCCTGGATTGAGTTCCAAGATCGCTTTCTGAGTGTTCTTGGCTGTTCTGCTTTATCAGAACAGAGAGCTTTTGCTCACTGACTCGCTCCTATCTTTGTGTTGTGCTTTGCATTGCGCTCTTTGCTTTGTTTTCGATTGGTTTTCTTGAGTTTCATAGGCTAGGGTTTTGTTGCAATTTTCGGAGAACTTTTCTTGCTTCTTTGGAATTTTGTGTTGCAACGAGTTTGCACTATTTCTCTAGGCTGTTTGATTGAGTTTTTGGTCTTCCGTTGCTCTTATCGATCTTGCTATCATTAGCTTTATAAGGTTTGAGAGCATAGTTGAAGTTTATGCTTGAAATTCGGTCTCGTTTTGGCTTGGATTGTGATAGTTGTTCTTGGTTTTTTTTGAAGCTCTTGCTTTATAAAACTGAAAAGCCCAAAAAACATTTGTTTTTCTTTTTGTTTTTGCATATCAAAAACTCAAAAAACATTTGGTTTTGTTGTTGCCTTTTCATTTTCGTTTGGTCATATCTTTTGGGACTTTAGTGAAGTTTCTTGCTTCTAGTTTTTGGCTTGATTTTGAGGAGAGGTGGTCTTTTGATTTCTTCTTCTTCTTGTTGAGTATTTTGGTGTCTTACATTAAGAGTTCTTGTTTGCAAGAATTGGCTTTCTGGATATCAAAAGATGAGTTAAAACTGAAGGAGCCTTTTTGGGAAATTTCACCTTGTTTCAAGGGAATTTTTGCATCTTAGAATTTACATGCTAGTGGTCATTTGCATTAGGTGCATTGAATCATTTAGTTAGCTTCTTAGTTTTTGTGAGTGTGAGTTTGTAATTCGAAAAGAAAATACATTTTTAGTCTCGTAGAACTTATATAGAAATTGCTCTTCATCGAAAGACAAAGAACTGCATGTGCATGTAGTCAGGTTTTTATTAATTTCTTTTGCGTCAGAACATCATTGGTTTCAACTCCATATCCTTGTGACTTAATATAACAGCCCTTAAAATAAGCGATTTAATCTCAAATCAACTAGCAAGTTTTACTAAGTGTCAATCACCAACTAGCTAGGTTGTAGGGCCTTGGAATAGGTGAGTGGAGAGTTAACTCTCCAAGGCCGCTCAAAAAAACATAGAAGTTGATTAATTGAGCGAAATCCAACTCCGTGAGGTGGACCGGGAAAGCTCTCATTCGAGAGTCAAGCGCGAGGGGAAGTGAAGGTTGAGAAGAGGGATACCCCCCCTCCGATTAGCTGAATCTGACCTCAAGACCGTTCCGCCCAGCTTCTGATACGGATTGGTGTCCATAGTTGTCGTTCCTAGGTTCCACACAGGTGACTGCGGGGGGGAATACCCGTGGTACCTGAGGCAGACGTCGCATCACTTTCAGCAGTACTTCTGGGGGGTGCCCTTGCGAAGCTTGGGTGCTTGAGCCGGCAAAGGCCGTCGTTAGGAGGTCGGCGTAACTGTTTCTGATACCTTCGCTAGTTGTTCTGGGCCCTAATCATCCCAGACTGCTTTCGGAAGGCCCTATACTTCGCTTTCCTGTATTTTGGTGTCCGGTCCTCATCACCCGGAGCGGAAATACTTGGAGGCTGTTTGCTTGCTGTTTCTCAGGATTTTGATTTTAGTGAGTGCTCTTTGCTCCTAGCTTGCCTAGCTTTTCACTTTTCTTGAGTCTAATATAATAAATTTGTAAAAGTGGCTGATCAAGCGCCTCGACGTTCGAGGAGAGTCCGGGGGTTATCTCCCGAGAGTGCAGAGCCTTCTTCGAGAAGGCGTAGGAGCGATCTAGCAGGTGGTTTTCACCCCGTAGAGTCTGACGCTGTGGAGAGAGATCCTCCACTAAGGTCTGAAGGTTTCGTTGCTGATTCCGGTGTCGGTTCCGAGAGGAGCGTTCCGCTCACCTCGAGAGTATTGTTTCCTCAGGAGGAAGATTTTCAGATAGAAGATATACCTGAGCCTGCAGCTACAGGTCCATCTCCTCTTCCTCTTGATCATCCGTTTGTTATTCAGTACGTCGGACCGGAGTCTAAGAGACCGCCGGATCTTCCATATCTTTCTTATCTTTCGATGGCCACGACTGGGAACGCGGCTTCTACCGTGAGTGCTGCGGGCATTCAGACCCCTGCTTCTGCCGAGGCAGGGGGCACTCTTGCTCTATCTTCGAGTGCTTCTAGCACTGCTATGTTTGGCTCTAGGTTCACCCAAGCATATGCTTCTCAATCTGGTCCCTTTGTTTCAGGGATGTCCATTGCTGGAAATCCCTCTTTTTCCTTTACCGCCGGTGCAGCTGGATCTACGCCCATGTCCAACATGGCTAGTGGATCAGCTTCTTTTCAGGGTTTCCCCTTTGGGACCGGGCATATTCCTAGTCCTAATCCTTCTTTAGGGTCATTTCCTTTTACGTCCCAGACCCAAAGTTTTAATCCTTGGGCTCAGGGGCCAAGTTCGACTGCTTTTATGGGGTGGAATCCTATGTTTGCAACGTCAGGGGCAGGGAATCAGTTCATCGCGAGTCATCCAGGGAATGCTTCTTTCCCTGCATCGAGTGCTTATCAGTCTTTTTCCCCTCTATCTAATGCATGGAACCCCTATCAGGGGCTTTCCTCTTCAGTCAATACTTCAGCGGGGGGAACTAGCCTGGGTTATGGTAACTCGGCGTGGGGAGGAGGTTCTTCTCCGTTTTCTACGGGTCCTTTCTGGAAGCCTGGTGCCTCATCAAATCCAGGCTATTATTTTCAGAATGTTGGAAATCCATCCCATCAAGGATGGAATTCTCAGGCTCCGCCTCGATTACCATTTCTCGCAACGTTAAACTTGCCAGACTTGGCGAAGTTAACTAATGACCCGATTCGGTATAGTCCGGGGTGGCCTCCGGTTCCAACCAAACTTCCTTCAGACATTCCTAAGTTTGAAGGTAAGAATGGTGAAGACCCGGCAGATCATGTCACCACTTTCCACTTATGGTGCTCGTCGAACTCTCTGATCGACGACTCGATTAGATTGAGATTATTTCAGCGCACCTTAATTGGAAATGCCGCAAAGTGGTATATAGAGCTCACTGGGGGCAGTTTCGCCACATTTGGAGAACTGGCTGTCACTTTTCTTAACCATTTCCAGTTGCCTGTCAGATATGAGGCTGGGACCGAACTCCTGGCTAATTTTAAGCAGGATGAGGTAACTCACATTTCTGATCATATTCAGGAATGGAGGAGAAGGAAGAGGCTTATCAAAGCCCATATTCCAGGTGAGTTCCTTCTCGAGTGGTTTTTGAAATCGCTTCAGTCAGATATTTCAAAGGATGTATCCATGTCAGGGGTATATTCCGAGGAGCAGGCCATCTTTAGGGCCCAACAGTTAGAGTTGATCTATTCTCAGTCTGGCATGCTTTACAAGTATTTGCCTAATGCTCCTCGCTCCAAATTGGATCTATCGAAACCTAAACCTGGTCCGCATGGTGACTGACTTGTCGGATCGGTCAGTAGTAGTGCAGCCAGCCTGCTTTCTCAATTGCAGCAGTTGTCTTTACAATCTGCTTCTTCTGGTCAGGCTGTGCCTGCTGATTCTTCACCTTCCCAGTCTTTGTCCATTAATGCTGTCCAATCTTCTGAACCCAAAGGAAATCAATAGTCCGATGGGAAGAAGAAGGGACGTAATAACAAGAAGAAGGGCAAGAATGGGAAGGGAAATGCAAATAAAACCAACGAGCGTGTTGGTGAAGGGCAAAAGGAGAAAAAGAAAGTGAAGTTTCCATGCAAGCTTTGTGCTGGAGACCATCTCACACACCTTTGCCCGAAAATTCAGGATGCTCAGCGCCTGTTATCTCAGCAGGGTTCTTCTAGTTCCCAGGCTGTGCTAACAAACCCTTTTCCCCAAGGGCAGCAATTAATTGCTGGCGCGAACCAAAATCCTGGGGCTTCCTCCGGAGGTGCTCAGGAAGGGAAAATTCCATCGAATATCTTTATGATGAGTGCTCACGTGGATGTCGCTACGAGATCCCGTGATTATGGCGGAGAGGAATCTTCGAAAGCTAAGGAAGTTCCTGATGCTACTGAGCCGCTTCACATCACGAAGCCAACTGTTGAGTCTATGCCTCGGATGCCGAAGGCATCCTCTAAGCGGTCAACGATTAATCCGAACGCGAGAGCTGCCCAGAACTACTCGATTGTAGAAGATCTGGCGCAGAGTCCTTGTGCTATGTCTGCCTTAGAGGTACTCCAGTCTTGTCCGGCTCAGCGCAGTGCTTTGCTCACTGCCATCGGGGCTATTGATCCGAAAAATTCTCTTCTGATTACCTTTGATATGAAGAATTTTAAGAAGAGACTTCCTCATCACATGGCCTTCCATATTAAATCATCGTATCGGAAGACTAACATCTTTCGCACGGTTGTTGATGAGGGTGCTTCTACTTGCGTGATGTCTTTTGCATGCTGGAAGACACTTGGATCTCCAAAAGCTGTGCCGTCTAGCACTATTCTTACCGCATTCGATGGTCATTCTCACAGACCCCATGGTATTGTCCCGGCTTTTCCCATCTGTGTTGGGGGCAAAACCGTTAACATAGAAGTTGAGGTAGTAGATGCAACCTTGGACTACAACCTTCTGTTGGGGAGGAACTGGATATATGAGATGGATGCCATTGCATCCTCATTATTTCGAATTGTATGTTTCCCCCACGAAGGGAGGATAGTCACAGTGGATCAACTGGACTGTCCTCCTGTAGACCTGGATGCGTCTTCTGACTCATCCGTACCTAAGTTGGATAATACCAAGGCGCCTGTAGAGAATCTGGGAGTTGGAATGTATTATTCCCTGATGGGTTCTTTTGATCTTCCTCCTCCTAAGGTGTCTATTAATGCTATTTCATCCTCCAAGGCTCCCCTTCGAAGAGAGTTCTTTCGAACTCATTATTTTTCGGACCCTTGGACCTTACCTTCTCCAATTGCCACATTGGAAGAAGGGCAAGTGGGTGGAATGGCATTCCCGATTTCTGCAGCTGAGATTGCATATCAGTCTGTTGTTGACACTGCAGAGTCTGATCCAGCTCCTCTTTCGCCGGAAGAGTTGGATGGTGATGTGGCTCCGGCTTGGACGCTTACTTCTTCTTCTGCCCAAGATTGTCTAGATACCACTCTTCCATCTGAAGAGGCCATCCTGGAAGCAATGACAGGTATAGAGAGACCGTGGGATGACTTGCATCATCGGTCTTACTTCCTACCCGACTTGAGCGAAGTCGAAGCTAGTTTTCCAAGTCCTCAGTCTCCTGGACCTGTTCACCCAGTCTTGAGCCCCTTAGCACCAGCACAGGTTTATGCTGAAGGGAACATGGCTGTGATCTCTCTGACTATCCCGGTGAACATCTCCAGGAATCCCAACATTATCGAGAATGTCTTCGTTGGAGCTGAATGTTCCCATGAAGAGGTTCAAATCTATACCGAGCTCTTCAAAGAGTATAGGGATGTTTTTGCTTGGTCTTATGAGGAAATTCCTGGCATAGACCCATCTATCGTCTAGCATGAGATCAAGACGTATGAAAACGCTAAGCCGGTCAGGCAAAAACTTCGTCCGGTTAATCCTAGGAAGGCAGCAGCTATCAAAGCTGAAGTTGAAAAGCTGCTTAAGGCGGGATTCATTTTCCCAGTTCCTCTGACTGAATGGGTTTCAAACCCTGTTCCCGTTGATAAAAAGCAAGGAACAATTCGAGTGTGCATCGATTTCAGAGACCTGAATAAGGCGTGTCCTAAAGATAATTACCCCACACCCTTCATTGATCAGATTATTGACGAGTGTGCCGGTAACGAAATTTTCTCCTTCATGGACGGTTTTTCTGGTTATAATCAAATTACTATCCGTCCAGAAGATCAACATAAGACCGCATTTATTTGTCCCTGGGGTACGTTTGCATATAAGAAAATGCCTTTTGGTCTTAAAAATGCTGGAGCTACTTTTCAGCGGGCCATGTCTTACGCCTTCCACGACATCAAGAAAATCATCGAGGCATACTTAGATGATCTAGCTGCTCATTATCGAAAGAGGATGGATCATCCAGGTCACCTCCGGCAAATATTTGAAAGATGTCGCTTTTATAAAATTCGTTTGAATCCGAACAAGTGCGTTTTCGCGGTAACATCCGGTCAGCTGTTGGGATTTATCTTGTCTAGGGAAGGGATAAGTGTAGATCCCTTCAAGGTTGAGGCAATACTTCGATTGCCTCCCCCGTCTTCAATCCGTCAACTTCAAAGTCTCCAAGGGAAGTCTAACTTTCTTCGGAGGTTTATCGTTAACTATGCTGAGATTACAAAGGGATATATGAGATTGTTGAAGAAAGGAGTTCCTTTTCTTTGGGACGACTATGCTCAACGCTCATTCGATGCCTTGAAAAAGGCATTGACCTCTGCTCCTTTGCTGAGTCCACCCGATTATAGCAGAGATTTTCTTTTGTATCTGGCTACAGCGGAATCTACCATTGGTATGGTTCTGGTTCAGGAGGATGATGCTCTTGCTGAGCATGTTATTTACTACCTTAGTCAAGGACTGGTAGGACCTGAACTGCGATACACTCCGATAGAAAAGTTAGCCTTAGCAGCAGTTCATGCTGTGCAGCGACTCCGGCATTACATTATTCTTCGCAAAACTTATGTCTTGGCAACTGCCAATCCATTTCAGTTTGTCCTCAGCAGGCGAGTGATTGGGGGCAAATATAATAGATGGATTGTGATATTACAGGAATTTGATCTAGAGTTCATGTCTGCCAAATCCAAGAAGTCATTAGTCTTTGCGGAATTGATCTCCGAGTTGCCTTGTGGGGAGGAGATGATCTATGATGAGTCCTTTCCGGACGAACACTTGTTTTTGATCTCTCCACAAGATCCTTGGTATGGGGACATCATTGTATATCTCCAGACTGCGAAGTTTCCCTCTTCTTTTTCGAAAGATGAGCGTCGTAAGCTGCGTCACTTAGCTAAAAGTTATCCGATTATTGGTGATGCTTTGTACCGTCGAGGGGTTGATTCAATCCTAAGACGCTGCTTAACTTTCGAAGAAGCTGAGGCTGTGCTTAATGATTCTCACGGTGGAGCTTGTGGGGGTCATTTATCGGGGCTTGCTACAGCCCAAAAGATTTTGCGCGCTGGCTACTTCTGGCCCTCGATTTTCAAAGATTGTATTGAATCGGTCAAGAAGTGTCATCCTTGTCAAGTGTATACTCGAAAAATGCGCGCTCATCCATCTCCGCTTTTTCCAGTCGTTACTGTCGGACCCTTCACAAAGTGGGGTATGGATTATACTACTTGTAACCCACCTTCGGCAAAAGGTCACAAGTACATTATCGTAGCAGTAGACTACTTTACGAAGTGGGTCGAGGCTATGCCTACTTTTGGGAACGATGGTGAGACTGCCGCTCTTTTCTTCTTCAACCAAGTCATCGCTCGTTTCGGTATACCTAGAGAGATTGTCACTGACCATGGCAGTCACTTTCAGAATAGTATGATGGCTGAGTTGGCTCTTAAATTGGGTTTCCGGCAGGAGCATTCATCTCCATATTATCCTCAGGCCAATGGGCAAGTGGAAGCCGTTAACAAATCCTTGAAGACAATTCTTCAACGGACAATTGATAAACATAGATCCAACTGGCACATTATGCTATATCCTGCACTCTGGGCATACAGGACGTCAGTTAAAAATGCAACTGGCTTTACTTCGTTTCAGTTAGTCCACGGGGTGGAATCCGTATTTCCCATTGAATGCGAGATTCCTTCCCTTAAATTAGTTGTTGAGCTTCTTCCTGACACTTCTAGTCTGGCAGAGCGGCTTCTTCATCTGGAACATCTTGATGAGCAGCGTCGAGATGCCGCCACGCTGAACGAAGCCCATAAAAACAGAGTCAAAGTTCAGTACGATAAGGCAGTTAAGCCTAGGGTCTTTTCCGAAGGTGACCTTGTTTTGGTCTATGCCCAAGAAAAAGATGCCTTGGGGGCAGGAAAGTTTAAATCGATGTGGTATGGCCCCTATATCGTTAAGAAAGTCCTTAAGAAAGGAGCATATACCTTGGTTGACTTCGAAGGGAACGAGTTGCCGGAGCCCCGAAATGGGCTCTATTTGAAGAAGTATTATGCCTAGGCTTTGGCCTGGCATTTTGCTTTGTATATAGTAGTTTTTTGTCTTGTACATATCTGTTTGATTTTCGATTTTTGATGGGATGGTGATGTTTTTGATCCGCTTTGGCAGGTTGTGTTGATGTCATGAGTCATTATGGTTTCGCCGATGGTGCTAGTAGACACACCCGGAACTTAGCTTCCGCGGCTTGGGTGCTTCATTGTCCTTCCGGTCAGCTGTTGGTATCAAGAGGGGTCTGCATTGGTCCTGCTTCCAATAACGTAGCAAAATACACTGCAGTCATTCATCTACTCTCGGAGGCAATATCCTTGGGTGTTGATTCGTTGGTAGTTTTCTTGGACTCCCAGCTGGTGGTGTCGCAGTTGAACAACACTTATCGGGTACGAGATCCAATTTTATTACGATTTTTCTTGAGGGTACGTTTGTTACAAAGGTCATTTCAATTTTTAACATTCATTCATATTCCTCGAGCTGACAATTGGTTTGCTGACTCATTGGCTAATCAAGCTTTATATTGGCATATTAATCATTCAATACAATAAATTTTAATCATCAAAAACATCATACTTTTGATACATTTATCACATCACATCAAATATCACTGTATATATCATCGGAGTGTCAAAAAACTTTACAAAATTTGGATCCATAAATGCCGTACAAAACTTGGGCTTATGCCCCATCATGTTCAGTCTCAAAAAGAATATACAGTCATCTAATATGTAAAATCTGTCTACTCCTGAGGACCCTGCCCAGAAGTTGCGTTCCTATAGAACATCACTGCAGTGGCCACACGGCGGAACAGTCTAACCCAGTCCCAGGGTACTCCTACAACCCGTCTCTGGACGGCTTCTGGAAAATCTTCCACAGCAGCCAGAGGTATTTGGCGGGTCAGTCCCTCCAAGTTTCTCTGCACGGCCTGGAGGGTCCTGTCAGAATCCGCTGTCTCTGCCTCACCTCTGCGGCGTTTGTGACGTGCTAGGCCCTCAGGACGAACTGGTCCAACATCTGAAACATGATCATTTTTCATTTGTCAGTCATTATGAATCCAATCCAAAAACATGTTTGTTTTTCATTTTCATACATATTTGAAAATCCAAAAAAATCATATAAGTTAAAAATTTTGAAAAAACTTACCGACTGCTCCCCATGCTGCACCGGGTGGAAGTACTAGATCTGGATCTCCTCGGAAATCCATCCCGGCATAGGGATAGTCATCCACTGCGATGATTTGTTCTCTCCACCATAAGAAGAACTCATCGTCCCAGGTGGTCCGGGGTACCTCGCCCAACGGGCGATTCTTGGGTCCCGAGGGCTGCTGATAGTTGAGATGACTTTGGGTCTCAAAGCTGGAACTCTCTCGAAGAAGAATGTTGTCAAAATGGTTCCATAGCCAAAGTGTTTTGTTTTTGTTTGGCGAATGGAGGTCAGTTGTTGTTTCATGTTCTGTAGCAGGGCTGTGCACCAATCATACACATGAATTAAGCACTCTACAACTATGCTCATGTGCGTCCTGGACGCCTGGTGTAGTGAGGCAGATCCTGCCACTCTGCCGATGGTGAATAGGAGGATCTTTATGTGCAAATCCCTGATATCTCTGATAGCAATCTGTGTGCCAACTTTCTTGGAATTATCTACGCAATAGATTTGGACATAGTCCTCCACGGTCAACCCTCCCAGGGGCTTTCCGTGCAGGTCTACTGGGTCTCCCCTCCTGGAGAGTCCAGTGATGAAGTATATATCTTCCACTTCTATGCGTAGTGGCATCTGATCAATGATGAAGCAATCCTGATCTGGTTCCCAGTAATTTACGAGCATTTCAAGCAATCTCACATTACTTTTCATATTGGGCATTTTGAAAAATTTGAACAATCCATAGTTTCGGAGGACATTTTGTGCTGCGCGATCCTGCATGACCTCTTGGTCTATTGCGCTATGCTCAAGTTCCCTCCATGAGATAGTCATCCTGAGAAATTTCATCAAAATTTGCATTAGAAACTTCTTTTTGAGTTACGGACTTGCGCATACGCGACTTTTCCTGTGCACAGTCGCGTGTATACGCGGCTTCACTTCATTGAACCCGCGTATGCGCAGATACGCATTTTTTAAGAAGGGTTTCTAGGCAAAAATTCACTTAATTTTAAATTTCAAACGGACAAAATGAATAAACAGGATGAATAAGGAGCCTACCTGAAGTTTCGCTGAATTCCGACGGTCGGTTGTTCCTGATTTGACGAAACAAGTTTTTAGCTCTAGAGCTCTTTTTCCAA